>JBBPJQ010000865.1:0-15780 GCA_038088795.1 Boletus rex-veris
GTAGTGACTGCAAGGAGCGTGGACCTCCACGCTATGGATCACATCCAGACAGACGACACAGCAATGGCGACCAGCACTGTAGCAACATTTCTTTAGCGTGTTTTCCTTCAAATAAATTTAAGCAGAAGCAACAAGTGGGCTTACATGATCTCCTCTTCGCCTGCACTGTCTTCAATTCTTGTGCTGTTCTTCTTCAAGTGATTTTGGGAGGGGTAAATGAGTGTACTTACCCGGTATCGTCTCCATCAGTACTGTTTGCCCTATAGAGTATTCTTCAAGTGATTTTGAAGAGAGGCAGCAAATGCGCTTACCCGATACCCTCTCCGTCGTCAGACTCGTCACTCCCCTCCATTTCTGTCCTATTCTTTTTCAAGTGACTTTGACGGAGGACAATGTGCACACTTACCCGACGTCCCAACCATCGGACTCTTCTTCAACTTCTGTCCTTTAGTGTGTCCCTCTTCAAGTTATTCCGAATCGAAACAGCAAACACGCTTACTCGTCGTCCTCTCCATCAGCGATCCGTTGTGCTAGCACCCTATCTTCATTGAGACGAGCTAGCTCTTGAACCTGCTGCAGTAAATAAATCATGGCGACGTCATGATCCGATGGTGAATAACCACCCTGCATGCTGTGTGCATAATCCGTGTAAAACTCCTCGATCTCATTGGGGCTGAGCTGGTCCAAGAATTCCAGCAAGTCTCCCTCGTAAGTACTGTCGACTCTTTCGCCTCGTATAATTCGCCCAATGAGTGAGGTTCGGGAACTTGGGCCAGTGAGGTTCATGGGAGAGAAAACAGAGCGGGGATGAAAGGCCATGATGCATGATGCTCTATCATTTATATGGCTGTGGCCTTCATCGTGGGGGAGGAGTCTACAGCAAATAGTTATCCATGGGAAAGGTCACGCTCTCCACCGGCGGAGGCTCCGTAGAGCTTGCCTCTTTTAGACAGACTGGTAGTCGGTAGTCTAAGACCATTAGGGAAATTACGCATGCTGAATATTGACCTGATTACATGAAGACATTGCCCTGGTTTTTTGTGTCATCTAGACTATGGTCGTGTCAATGTACTAAAATTCCCGACATTTGCTCGAGCCTGATACTATCGATGGCCCAGTAATGCAAATGGCCTAGTTATGCAAAAACGAGAGAAAACAACACACCACTGAGCACAAGCAGCCTCGTAAAAATCAGGTCTTGCAAGCAGGGTACTATAGAACAGCTTTTGTGATGAAAGTGTGAGCTAGTCGAGCGAAAGAAATTCACGACGTTGCAAATCCGGTCTCGAATGATACACACATTGTGTCATGCTTTGTGAAGCTAAGCTGAACAGAATTGAGAGATGAGATCATAGATACAGCAGCTAAGAACATTAGACAAAATCAGCAGGGTCAACCTCCTTCATCCTAACCCACAGACCACCCTAATATACCCATGTTGAGCATAGATCTGCAATAGAAGACAATCTCCGTACCTGGACATACATGGTCAAGTGAGACCTCAATATGACCTTTTCCAATGCTTTTCGTCCCTTTGCCTGAGCCCAATCCGACGGAGGGAGAAGCTGTGTTTCCATGTCGAGCGAGACAGCATCAATCGATTGAAGGAGACGAATGAGGAAGTACGAAATCTCATTGTACGCGAACTGGATTTATCGTCAGCCACACACACACAAAATGTCACCCGCGTGACTGTGAGGATCATGGTGTACCTGCTGACCAAGGCATATGCGCGGACCAGCGTTGAAAGGTAAGAAGATGAACGGATTTGGTGTGAGGTACTTGTGTAGGCGTTCATCGAGGAACCGATCTGGATCGAACAGGTGCGCTGAAAAAGAAAGGTTGCGCACGACCGTCAGATGCGTGTGCAGTAACTGTCTTGCCGTCGAGTACTCACCATCGGGGCCCCACAGATCCTTCCTACGATGCATCAGGAAGACACAGTACGTGACCCTGTAAATAGGATTGGGATGGTTAGAATAGCGATGGGGATCGGCTATACTCACATTGTATGTGGGGGGATATAAAAAGGCTTTCCGCCCTTCAATGCTGGCAAAATCTGTGCTTGAGTAGACGACCTGCTTGGCGATGAGGCCCAATAACGCGGGTGAGCAACCTGTATCGCACCTGGCGTTAAAGGGGCTGCACAAACTCAGAATCAGTTATGCCTTTGACAAAAGAGAAAATACCTACACGGAAGGGTAGAGTCGGAGGACCTCTGATACAATGGCTCACGATCACTTCATCGTACCTCGGAAACGATCGCGCGCTGCGTACCGTTAATGAATGCTCTCAGATACTTCATTTCCCGTATGTCATCGAGTGTCGGCCGTCTGGAGAGACCGATTTTGGTAACGATCTCCTCTCGCAAACGTGCGATAACATCAGGATGCTGAGAGAGCATGTACACCGCAAACGTCAGCGTCCCGGCAGTCTGCATACATGAAAAGATGGTCACGAGATTCAGCTAGTTATACCATGAATCGACCCACTGTATCCCTGCCAGCGATCATAATGTTCATTGTCTCATCCCTGAGTATCTTTTGATCTTAGAATGGCGTCAATACAGCAAGTTTTGCTCCGCGGAACCAAGATCACGACCTTCAGTGTGATTCACCAAGTGCTCCAAGAGCGTTTCTCCGTCCTTGGCCTCCCCCATGCCCTCCTTGGCGTCAAGCCCGAGACGCCTTTGTTCGTGTTTCTTCGCAAGTGTATCCGCAATGATTGGGTCGACGAATTCAAGGCAGATCTCCATGTGCTTCTGCACTTGATCTCTCCAGGGCTCAGCCAAACGCCAGGAAGACCCATAGTTGGTACGATTTGCAGTGGCTATCTGCGATTCCATGAAAGCGCAGGAGAACCTATTGGATGGGTGATTCAGGAACGCGGGATCCTTGGACAAGGGGGACGAAGGTGGGTAGACGATGCCCGCCGAAAGAGAGCAGACGTCCTTTCCAAACAGAAAATCGGTTGCCGAGTCGAGCGTGAAACGTGATACCACGTCTTGAAAATCGACGGAGTATCCTTGACGCATGCGAATCTTCATTTGACGGATTGCGTCCTCGGCGTGTTTCTCAAATATGTCAAAGTCGCTGATGCGATCTCTAGTGAAAAACGGACGGGTCATTGTGCGATGGAATCTGAAAAGCGTTGATTAAAGTGTCAGAAGTATAGGTCAACCGTGACGTGTTTCTGCGTACTTCCAGATGTCGGCTATACAAGCAATGAGTCCATGGGATATCATGATCTCTCTCGGCATGACACTTACCATCGGAATTGAAAACGCCTGCTCCCAGAAGAGAATCGAACTGGTCACAAGAGACGGGACCTTGGGATGTTCGTTCAAAATGTATTCGATGATTTTTCGTATATGGTCTTACCCTTTTCATACGAAGAGAACTGAGTCGCAAGCATCGCCTGGATTTACGAAATACATTACGTATCCCAGAGGAAACCTTTCAAGAGGAGCCATACCTTGATATACTCGGGCTCTGTCGTGAATATCTACACGGATGATCGCTCAGCTCATATCGGTATCGCGATGACGAAAGAAGCACTTGCCCTGTTTTCATACAGTACGTAAAAATTGAACGTATTTCCATTTTCTTCACATTCGCTCTCGCCATATTCAGCTAAAGATCCATGCCAAGTGTCAGCACATCCGTGTGAGAGGGGCACCGAAAGTATCATTGAACTTACCTATATAGCCGTTGCTGAAGTTCCACACGAGGGCCGAAAGCTTGTCCAGCGCGCCGGGCCATCTGTACGTTATGCTCGGGGGAATCACTGCCCCATGATGTTCCGCATGCCTGCGGTCTCTGATCCGAGTGTACAGAAGCTTTGTCACAAACGTAGCGGGCAACACCAAGAGGTACGCAGAGATACGTAGCCATTGCGGTGCGCGATCTCCAACGAGTGCTTTGGAAACTTGGAAACTGATGTACACTGCTGCTGGTGCGAACAGTAACCGAGGGATAATCCGCATCAATGCAGCTAAAGAGGGGGGAAAGTGCATCGTGGTACTGTACTGTTCCGTGGGCATACTAGGGGAGTATTTATATTTATTGCAATTGTAGTAATGATCGTGCTGCCATTGGCACGGCGCGTGATGATGTGGCCAGTGGCCATACGTGGCCGCCGTGTGCATGCCACTGCGGACCACACATAAGCGATTGTGAGTAAGCACCCTTGCTCGGCGCTCAGTTGTACTGTTGCATTGCCGGTTCATTTCAGCTGCTAAGTTGCTGATCGGCACAAGGTGGTTAACCGTTCCATGATAAATAATGTTGGCTACGGTAAGTAATTTACACATGTGTAATCCATTCCCATGGGGACGGATGTATTCCGACTAGGACTAGGTTACCATTAGGCGCTACTAGCTTCCTCCATCCTGACCCACAAACCATCCTGAAGGCCAACTCAGAATGACTCATAGAAAAACAAGGTATTGTAGGGCACTTACATGGATATACATGGTAAGGTGACCCCGGACGATCGCTTTCTCTATGCCTTTTCGGCCAGGAGCCTTAGCCCAGTGGGCGGGTGCGAGTGTCTGTACATCTTCTGCAAGGGAGACAGAGGAGAAAACTTGCAGCAGGCGGACGAGGAAGTAGGAGACTTCATTGTATGCAAACTGTCAAAGTGTAAGACCCAAGAAAAATGATCTAAGCAATGGAATAACTACCTGTTGACCTAGGCAGATTCTTGGGCCGGCATTGAAAGGGACAAAGATGAATGGGTTCGGAGTCAAGTATTTATGCAGCCGCTGATCGAGGAACCGATCTGGGTCGAATGCATCCGCTGCGGGGACAAACATAAGCACAAAGGCACGCGAGAAGAAGATATCATCATCACCATCCGGCCCCCAAAGATCTTTCCTCCGTTGAATGAGGAAAACTGAATACCTTACACTAAAGTATGTTATCTGAGCATCGCACAAGTGAACGACATCACTTGAGCCTCACTTAGTGTTTGCAGGCACATAAATGGGTTGACCCCCCTTGGCAGCCGGCAAAACCGTTGGCGCGACGCTCGTTCTAAGGGTGTCTGAGTTCAAACCGCCATCTAACAGATGGTCAGCCATACCTGCCGTTGAACGGACTATGGGACCAATTGGTCAGAGTTCTTGTTCTTCGGGTGTAGAGATAAAAGCGGGCTTACACGGGGGGATACAGTCGCAGTGTTTCTTTTGCGACCCGTGAATCGATGACATAGCCAAAGAACTCGGCGTGACGTACCATTGATGACTGCCCTCAAATACCTCATCTCGCGCAAATCTTCCAAAGTGGGACTCCTCGAGGTGCCGACTGCGGTTAGGATCTCCTCGCGAAGTTTGTGGAGTACACTGGGGTGTTGTGATAACATCCAAATGACACACGTCAATGTTCCCGCAGTCTGTCAAGTGGTTTGAACACGCAATGCGCGATTAACCCATATGCTCACCGTGTCTCGGCCTGCGATCATGATATTCAAAATTTCGTCCCTGATAACGCTTATATCTGCATAGTCGATAAATATAAATGCATAAAACGATACTCGACAGCGAAAAACTCACCTTCCGTATAGTTAACGAGATGGTCCAGTAGCGTTTCTCCTTCCAAAACCATCCTTTCCTTCTCATTTTTCTCAGGAATCAAACCTGCCTCTTTCAATGCTTTCTTCTTTGACAACGCTTCTTCCAATATTGGGTCGATGAACTTGTGACACACGCGCATGTCTTTCTTGACACGATCGTTCCAGAGCTCGAATAGTCGCCATGATTTTCCGAAGCGTCCACGGTACGCAGTCGCTAATTGTGCTTCGAGAAACGCATGGGCAAACTGGTTGGCAGGGTGGTTCTGGAACGCGACGTTGGCAGCAAGTGGTGAATTGGGGGGATAAACAAGCCCGGCGGAAAGGGAGCAGACGTCTTTCCCGAACAAAAACTCCGTAGCAGAGTCTAGCGTAAATCGAGATATCATATCCTAGATTCATGGAGTGAACAAACGCGGCCAGGCATGCAAGGAGAGTCTGCACCTGAAAGTCAACTGGATAACCTTGTCTCAACCTCACTTTCAGCTGCCCTATGGCGTCATCGGCGTGCTTTTCAAATATCTCAAAGTCACTGATTCTGTCCCTGTTGAAGAACGGGCGAGTCATTGAACGGTGAAACCTTGTTAGGGGGGTATTTAGTGTGTATGCCGTCTATCGTCGCCCGTTGACGTACTTCCATATGTCGCCTACAAGGCGTCGGTGAGCACCGGGCAGAAGAAGGAAGAAGGAATCTTACCATCAGAATTGAAGACACCAGTTCCGAGGAGGGAAAGTGCAGAATCATAGAAAATTGGTCCTGGAATGGCTTCTCAGATCTGCCAACGCAACTCTCATGGCCTATGTACCTTTAGCGAAGGAGTTGAATTGCGTTGCGAGAATTGCCTAGTTATTATCCGTGAGAAAAAGTCTTACACCGGGGCAGCGAACTTGCCTTGACATGCTCTGGCTCCATTGTAAAAATCTACCGACATCGTGAGCGACTGGTATTTTCGCCCCTATCGAGGTGGACTTGCCCTGTTCTCCCAGAGTATTTTGAAGCTGACCGCATTCCCATTGTCCTTACATTGCTGCTCAATCACTTCCCCTGCATAACGGTGAGCAGATATTTGCCCACCAATTATCTACATACGTACCCATGTATCCACTGCGGAAGTTCCGTACACTTACGAGCAGCAAATCCAGACCGCCTGGCCACTTGCTAGGTACTTGAGGGGCAAGGATAGCACCGTTCATAGCAGCCTGACGTCTATCCCGAAAGTCTCCATATACGGCGCCACAAACAAGAGTCAGCGGGAATGCTGCGATACAGAGTGGTACCTGGAGCCAAATGGGCATATACACATCGGAAAAGGTGTTCCAGAGTTGGATTCCACAGAATACAAGAGCTGGAGGGATGGCTATACGAGGGGCGTTCGCAATGATGTACACGATGCCGGGGGGGAGTTCCATATTCGTCAAACTTGGTCGAGGAGCAAAGGGTGTTGAGGGGCTGTGGGACATTTTTTTTGGCATTTATATATATGTCACGAAACACCTGCCAAAAGCATGAATCTGGGCAGTGGTGGGAACAGCCAGAAACCCGGCGGACTCCCAGGATCCCACTGGGGCCGAGCCTGCACGTCATTAAGCATGACCGTGATCATGTACTCCGCATTTTTTAAGGGGAACGCCGATCATGATACGATGGCGTTGCGGCGAGCGGTATCAAATTTGCGCTCACTATATCACCCGATTCTTGACGAGAACGACACTCCAGCGCTGACGAGGATCTACACTGCGGTAAATCAGAATCCGTTTCCTGAGGGTGATCTTCACATCGGAGATACGCGGGGATAATGTGTGGTACGTGGCGCTCCGGTGGTCGAACCACCGGATGCCTGTAAAGGATATCATGGACCGGGTTGATGACTACGCTCGTGGCGTTACTACTTAAAATTGAAACACATGCATGCGGGAGGAACATCTGAGCAATTGTTCCAGAGTGGTTAGGATCAATCCGTGACCATGCGAACACTAGGAGTAGTTTCGAACCATCACGTTCATGAGTTCATGCTATTTCCCTAATGGAATTACGCTTGGCTTTGTGGCCAATAGAATGAAGGTAAGCTTGGTCGTTCCGCAACAGAATGGTATTTGTGGCTTCCTCGGCTGTGGTTCACTAATGAACGACAAAGCCAGCCGAAGTCAACGCTTCGCTTTCCGAACTCGAACCTCCGCAGTTTCATGGTGATCGGTTGATCTATCGAGCTGTCTCCAAACGTAAACGAAAATATGCCTGAGCGCTTTGAGCGCTGATTGCTAGTGCCAGTGCCTGGCCCACATAATTCCGTTAGGAGATGAAGTGCACCCGCCGCAGTTTGAGCAGGCGCTGACTCAGGTGAGACCAAGTCATTACCAAATTTGGCTTACACAATCTTGCTTACTTTCGGTGATTCCGATCAAGTTGCACTGCCATGGGTGTCAGTGTGAAACAAAGGGTTGACTCGAGGGTTGGCCAAGCTACACCTCTGCCACTTCTAGTGCCATGGGTATTCTTCTCTTGTTTCAGACTGACATTGTGGCAGTTCAACTCGATCGAATGTTTAGCGTCCAATCACCGCTACGCAGTCTAGCTCAGTCTGAATAAAACATTATTATTCAATCGGGTACAATGTACTCGTGGTGTACGAGGACCGTCGGGCCAGTATCGGTTTAGGGACCAGTTCTCGATGTGGACCAGACCTGAGAGACTACTACCCTGCTCTCTCGCACTCTTTCCTTCTACCAAGTACATTGTTTTCGACTGTATCCAGATTCCGTCAATGCGAGCGTTGCTTCGAGGTAGTTGTCCGGCAGCTCCCACCGTCACGTACAGATTCATTCATCGGACTCTGGTGTATCAGTGCATGGGATACTAGAACAAGCGTGTGCACAAGCGGCTGCATCCTCTCCCTTGACCCGTTGACCCACCCCGGGTCTCATATACGTTACGCGTAACGTAACAGGTCCGCAGAGAGCGAATATTCGCCGGCAACCCACCAGCGACATACATATCACATGGTAGTCATGTCTGCACGCCTTACGGTAATCGGACGAATCACAAGCGGTGGTTGCCGGAGGCGCACGTCACTTCTTGCGTCTAAAAACTGTGCTTGTTATTTCCGCCGGGTTCGAGACTGAATTGGCCACCAGCATCTGGAAAGTGGCGCCTTGCAGAATTCTGCGTGGACGATTATCGGGAACGTCACGGTGGCGGAGTAGAGTGGACGAGGTGTTGAACCTCTACTTGGCATGCAAAACTCCTCGATGGCTCCCTTTGACCAAAGCGCAGCAAGGGAAATAACCTATGATGACATGAGACAGTCACCGGAGATGCCAAATGCCGAATCTGAAGTAGTGGCTTCTTACTCACCACACACAGGATAGCACGACACCTGTGGGAAGTTGAGCTTGGGAAAATGAACCATCACTGTATGTGTGTGGGATATGTCAAGTTCACAGCCACAGGAAGCGTTCCTCGAAACAGATATGATTCCGGTAGCAGTTCGTAGGGCCCGAGATGATCACATTTGATATATGATCTCTCAAATCCACGTTACCTGGTTGCGTTAGGAACAACAATTGGCTGATAACATGCAATTTCCGATGCGTTTTCATCGCAAATGAGTAGCGGGAGCAAAATGTAATGTACCGGCATCAAAGGGTCGTCAACCCAGGGGCTGACCACGTTCGATTGCCTCGGTGTACTGTTATGAAGGAGTCCTGAATATGGTCATTTGTAAAATGGGATTTTGACAGATCAAGGACCAGCAAGCCGTTTAAAACGGGGATGCCAAAGGGTCAGCGGAGATAAATGATAGGTAGACAAAGACTCTACCTTACCTCATTTAGCTTCTAGTAATAATATCCGTCGGACATCAACAAGGAACCTGCCATACCCCACGCGAAAGGGCTTTAGCAAATAGGTTCTGTTGTAATTCACCGTGCGTAGTTGGTTCCTTGGAAAGTTATCGAGCCCCTAGGACATAATCCTATCTGACACTCTACCAAGCGGCGTAAGCGCACCCGATATCTGGCATATTTATGACGTATCACTTAATCGAAGACGGCACCGTGCGGAAGATGGAACTTACAGGCGCCGCTAGATCATCGTTTCATCTGTTGGGCTGCAAGTGGCCATTGAATGCCAGTTCAGAGCGCCCTACATCCAGCTATATCCCCTCCTTTGATGTCGGCCGCATCGTACTTGACTCTTGGATTTGATGAGATTGGAAAGGACAAAAATCCAGCAGAGAAAGAAGTGAAAACATCGCTGAATGTTGGCCGTCACTGTACAAGTCGATTGGTCCCACCGTTACCGTCCAGCGTAGGTAGGATAGCAAGTTTACCTTCCATATTTAAACACAAACACCAGCATACCTCCAATGGTGTGTGTTAAGGGTAGTAAGCCTGTAATTGAATGAGATAGCGGTGGGGGAACGAGGAGCTTGAGAGCTTCGTGTCGGTACAGCTGTCATGATATAGAGGACGATCACTTGCGCTCTCACATGACGTAGTCAGCTTGGTCAGCATTCGTACCAAAGTCCCCGTACGATTCGGCAGCCAGCGTAGCTTACTGGGCTTGTAGATGAGGAGCGCCATGCTTGCATAGTTGGAGTCGTCCATGGTGAGTGATTGGTCGACAAAATCGGGCCCCCCATTTCATCCCGTCTCAACAAGGAGAGTTTCCTGAAAACAAAAGTCTGTTTCACTGCGACCTCTTACCCTGTTCAACCTGTCACTCGTAATGGCAATGCGCGTACCATCCACCAGGGGACGAAAACGAAAGAAGTGTCGTAGTATGCAGCTGAGATTACGTCGCGGTTTAGTCTCGAACCAGATGTTCTAGGAACCGGTGGTGACCTTGCGGTGACCTTCGTAACCGACCACTCCCGAAAACTGACCGAGCTGAGTGACTCGAGGCTAGCCACAGTATGTCCACGTTGCGAAAACAAGTTAGAGGGTCGGCTACAAATGCCTCAGATCCACCCAATTCGGGTAACTAGACGTCACCAACCTTATTGCCGTGACGCCTTCGATGGGTGATTCAGATGTGGGAAGTCGAGTGAAATGTGTTTGTGGAATGGTGTTTATCTGAACCCGGCGTCGGGGAGACACTCCGCATGAGCAATATATAACTGTTGTACGCTAATACTTGATCAGAATCTAACTCGAACTCCAAGTCGGGATCAGATGCTCTGAATCCGGCTCAGAATTCTAACCAGATTCTTCATTGGCCGAGTCAGCTTTAGATAAATCTGGATTCTGTACTTACCAACTGCCAATATCGAGAGCGCATCCTCGACACCTGATAGACAGAGCTAGATATACTAATACGAGGCGGCAATTGATGAAAGCGATCAATGACATTGTCAATCACCTGCAAAGAGATGTTACTTAATGAACGTCAATGAACCAGGGATGTGGCACAGCCGAGTCGGTGATTGCGTCATTGTAGTTGTGCTGAGAGGGAGCTTATTATAGCGGCTCTGAGGTGGAGGTTGGGTGTGTTTCGGCCATAAGTATAAAACCTCACCACTGGCACTCCGACGCAACGGAGACTGAAAAGAATAACTCACCAGTTGATTCCCCACATGGCACATATCGGTCACGGCACCAATTTGTATCCTGTAAGCTGCAATCAGTTTGCCAGTATCATGGACACGACATCGGGGTACGTCGTTTTGATCGACTAGAGAAACGCTAGCTGGGATGGTAAACACGAGCATGAAATTATACTTACGCCATGACCCATGTTGAGCACCCCGCTTCCTCCACAGTTCTGCCAGGCAAGAACGCGAATAAACTGAGGCGAAACTAGCCATCCAAGAATGCGTGACGGGAACGTATAAAATTCTTGAAACACATTATAAGTGAAGTTGGCTCGGGGCTTCTCGAAGCACACTCCATGTTTTTTTATGTTGGAACCCGAGACAGTGTATGACGAGGATGAGCTACGACATGAGGCCTTGAGGGACAAGACGACGACTTGTGTACGACGAGTCCACTGGGTTTATATACCCCCAGGGCCTAGGGTAAAGGGTAAAGTGAAAGGAAAACAATGACGTATGTAACGACGAACGATGACGCAAGTCGTGCATCAACATTTTATGAGGCATCAGTCGCCTCGACTGGGGGTGTATGCATGGGACATATGTATGTTGTAAGCTCGAGAAAATCCGGGCGTTCGCCCGAAGGTGTGATCACCAGCCTGAGAAATGTCACACGGCGACCAAGTTGAAGAAGTGGCAAGCAGGAACGTGTCTTTGGACAGCGCTTGTGAGCCGTGGCGAGCGGTGACCGAGACAGAGACGAGGGCGACAGAGTGAGGGAATGGGAGTGCTGTCCGGCTCCACGAACTGTCCTGGGCCGATGGTGAGCTGCTTACCCAAATCGGTAGTCGTACTACGACGCATGCAGCGAACGCTACAGGCCCATAGACTAGGAGGAGGACGGCTACACAAAAACCGGTCGGGACATAGTCCACGGCAGCGGCATGTGCCCAATCAGTGGGGACGCAGTCCACGGCAGTGATCAGGTGGTCCATGGCATGATCGCTGGGGCGTAGCCTTGGCTGGCGATCATGCGAGTTGAGGACGCGACTGGCGGGACGTAGTCCGGCAGCAGCAGTCGGTCGGCGAGATAAAGGGACGACCGCGGTCCAATGAGTCTCGCAGCTTGAAGGACGCGACTGGCGGGACGTAGTCCGGCAGCAGCAGCCGGTCGGCGAGATAAAGGGACGACGGTGGTCCAATGGGACTCGCAGCTTGAAGGACGCGACTGGCGGGACATAGTCCGGCGGCAGCAGTCGGTCGGCGAGATGAAAACTCGAGCGCGAGCTGCGCTACTCGATGAGCCAGCGAGTGCGGGAGGTGGCGCGAAAGCAAGGCGCGCTGCACCACTTTCCCTCGCTTGTCCGAAGACGTTGCTCTGGCGCTTCACTCGTGCCTCATTACGCGACAGAGCTGCCACATGCCTCGGAGTGATCGCACAATGAGCGCTGGTCGAATCATGTGTATTTAAAAGTTCCCGCAGGCCACGACGGTATGCCAACGGGAGTCGATCGGGCAGCGATAGAGGGAAGCCTTGAACTTTTTGAATTACATAAGAACCTAAGCGACAAAATAAGTGAACTAATAGATATGGTATCATAGGGATAAGTCATTCAACGCAAGTTTCCCAGTCACGACCAGGTTACTGTGCAGTGACTGGCTTGGTACGGCGCCAGTCCTAACCCCTAAAACAGATATTCCAATTACTGGAACGTATCAGCAGCAGCATTCAACCAAGCACTATCATATCTCGATCAGCCAGAGCCCATGCGAAAGAAAAACACGGCACGCACGCGCAGCGATTCAACAGCCCACTGTCCGTCGTCAAGGTGTACAGGTCCGGCGAACCATCCGATGTCACGTTAAAGACCATCTCCGTATCACCACTCGCCCAGTTGCTCCACGACGCGGGCAATACATCCGCCGAGTTGTACTTGTCATCGGGTCCACCCGACTTCACCATTGCCAAAAAGCTGTTCGAGAATGCGGTGACGATCTGGGAGGTCGAACTATCGTGGGAATGGAGTTGTCACCTCTTGTCGTCAGTACTCGATGTCGACGACTCACGTTGTAAAATAGTACCCGATATCCGAGCCATGGGTTGCTGGTTGAATGGCGAATTCTCCCTGGTCATGACTGGTGTAGATAGCCACGTGTTATAGGGCTAGATGGCCTTACCTTCCAAGCATTGTTTCCGAATGATTTCATGAGGTAGTAGGTGGGGCAGGTGAAGATTGCTACAAACAGAAACAGGTCAGCGCGTGACGAAAAAATATCGCCCGGTTGTCCCACATTCGCTCATCACGGAGATTGCTTGGTCGACGTTCGTGCCAAAGTCTGCATAAAGAGCAGCCAGCGAGTCTGCCTCCGATGCCTTGATAGTCGGGAACAACGCGCTTATATATTGCGACGCATTCATGGTAAGCGATTGTTGGACGAATTGGCTACCCTCGTTGAGGTTTGTGACAGAATATAGTGCTTGCTGTACACAAGGGAGGGCATCAGCTGCCGACTAAGCATCGTAACGAGTATAGTTTACCCCGTTATGCTTTCCTTTCCCGAGTGTCACGGTGGGTCGCTCAACGATGAACGTCCCATCGACAACCGGATCAAAGGTGGCTGTAGCATAAAATCCACTGCTTTCGATTTGGTTATTCACGTTTGACAGCGTGCCGGTGTCTGCACTACGAAGGCAAGACAAGGTGTCCGAGCTCGATGAGCAGCTACATTGTCCCAATATCAAGCTCAACATCTCATCCAACAAAAAACACACTCACCTCGCACCAGAGACGACTTGACTATAGAGCATCTGTATCACAGCGTTTAACCAGTGCCGTCAAGAGAACGCATGGGCTTACTTCAGGTATACGATCGTTGTAGTTATATTGTGAGGATAGGCCAGCCGAACTTGTCATGGCAGTTGTAAACAATGCTGGTTGAGTATTACCACCGTTGGCGACAATGTGCTGCAGCACCGATCCAGCACCTATGCACAACACAAATCAGTCAATCTTTCCAAACAAGACAAGAATGGCCAACCTGCGGATTGACCCCAAATCGTGACTTTTGTCGGGTCACCACCAAACTTTGAGATCTGCATTGGTGGTTAGCCACTCGAGCAACGGAAAACTAGGACAGATATGCACGTGTGCTTGCACCCACTGCAGGGCAAAGTTCTGATCGACTGTGTGGCAGGCTTAGCGTATTATCTCTTCTTCCCAACTCAGAGACTCACGTAGACCTGCGTTGAGTGCGCCTCCCGATTTAATCGCTGCACCAGGCAAGAAGCCGAACAGACCAAGGCGATACTGAATGACCACAGTTATCATGCTATTCTGCGACTGAAACACGAGGCTCGAGCCATCGTACGAGCTGGCAGAGCCGCCAGCGTATCTTCAAGGCTAAGTCAACTACAACGGTGTAGATGATCAAGTACCGAACGCCTTACCCTCCACCATGGATCCAGACAACGACAGGAAGTCCTCCCGACGAGACGGGGTTGACGGTCGGACCGGGAACGTGCACACTAGGATAATCATAACAACGACGTCAAATCGATTAACACATACGCATACGTACTTGAGGAACAAACAGTCTTCTGACTGGCTTACATCCCGCTTCTTCGTAGAGCCGAACGGGCTTGTCGATGCGCTCCCTAGCCCTGCCTGATAACATTCGTTAGGCTCCGATGTAGCCAGCTGGACGCCCGACACCGTTTGTGGGACCTGAGGTGCGGCCCACCGCAAATTCCCTGAAAGTTGTCTGAGTCAAATCTAGGTGTGTGTTCTCCATCCATTTGACGCACCGAGTGGAGCAGCGGCATAACGAACACCAAGAAAGTTCGTCACGTTAAGTGCAGTGTCCACAGCACCTTGATATTGCGCATAACCAAGGTCCACGATGGGATCCGCAGCGAGCACGCGGACACACAATGTCAATTGAAAGACAGCTAACAGGCCGAAGTTGAACAAGCCCATGTTCCTCGATGAGAACGGGATATTGGGTACTTGTTTCAAATAACCCAGGATTTCATTTTATACGTTGTGGATCCTGCTCGTCTCGCTTACGGATCTTGAGAATACATAGCTTAGCGACATGTCGGAGGTAAAGAAATTGGTCACCAGGCAGTTTTTGCGTCCCAAGCTTCTGCCAACGTCGGTACTAGTAGTGGTGGTGGCCAGGGGGTCTGCCAGCAGTTTCAGGCAATCTGCCAACGCACAGTTGTGGAAAAGTGGTTTACCTTCCGTGAATATCTAGCCTGGGTAGACAGGAGGGGGATAAAGATGGCGTTTTCGAGCGAACGCGGGTTGCGGCGAGGGTCGATGAATCGATGAACGTTACAATAACAATCGCACTCGCGCAGAAGTTATTGATTGGTCAAGGCTTGCATTGTGCGAAGTCCCGGCATAAGCACCTGAGCTTGACGTGCACATTGTCGCGACGACCAGCTTTTGGCACGTATATGCGGACACGAGATGAATTCGTCATCGGCTTTTGACAGGTAGGCAATTGACATGCATTTAGTCCAAAGTGACGTGCGGTGGATTTGGTTGCATACCTACTACAAGCTAGACTGGTGACCAGTCCGTCCAAAAGAGGTTGCGGCAAGGCAAACCGTCGATAGACGGACTGGTAAATCTGGGTTTGAATTTGGCAGGGCAAGCGGATTCCCAGAGTC
>JBBPJQ010000866.1:0-15762 GCA_038088795.1 Boletus rex-veris
TCCCAAAAAGGGGTGTCAAAAGCCAAGCCTACAGGAGAGACAGAACAAGTAAGTATTGAGGCGGCAAAAAGTGGATGCCCATACCTGCCAAAGGCGATCCACCAAGACAGCCATCAACGAACTTCCCTGCTGCTGGGCAGACTATTGTACATTCAAATTGTGTTCCTCAATCTATAAAGGGATCTCTAGGAGCATGCCATTGAATGAGTTCACTTATGATAGTTCTGCAAGAGTTGTGTCCCCTGTTGATCATTGATGTTCAAGGTCAAGGAGGGCGCTGCAAGTGTGAATGCGAGGCTAAGGGCTTCTAAGATGGCGACCATGGGAGCGGGGGATGCTGTTTGCGGGATATGACCATATGATGGCTTGGTGACAGTGACCAAAAATGAGCACAAATAGACTCACATTGTGAACAGGATACTACCACAGTAATGTGCATTGCTAGTGTTAATTGCGATAGCAAGGTAAGTGTCACTGTGCGAACGGAAGTCAGCTAAGTGAATGTGGTCGACCTCAGTGACATCCATCTCACCATAAGGCGTACACTGTCAAATGGCGTCAACCTCCACACTCATGGTGATCTGCTAGGGCCACACTGACATCACACATCATGTACCCATCAATGCTGACCAGTTTGCTGAATTTGCAGTTTCCTTTGTATACTTTGCCTGTTCGACGCCAAAGGGGTGTGACCACACCCATGGCTGAGGACACATGAGATGGTGTTGGTGGTCACTGTCCACTCTACTCACTCTGAACTCAGGTCGGGGAATAGACAGATGTAGAATTTGCCGCTTCGATTGTCATGAGACGCTAAGGGTGGGTTTATTACAAGATGATTGCAAGTGACGAACGACCTACTTTCTGCCCACCCATTTTGAAAGGCGAGCGTAACACTTGACATAGTCGTATGGCTTCAACAACCTTGCCTTATTTTAATGACATGATTCAAGTGTTCGTCGCTTGCGCCGGACTCCTGATCCGTTGTGGTCAGAACTCTGGTGGAGCCGCATGCAACTCGGTGGGCTTGGATGGTCTGGATATCGATATGGCCTAGCTAAGGACTTGAAAGAAAATTATATCTAATCCCTTGTCAGACTCACCTAGTGAAAAACTTGAGCACAGAATGGTTGAACAGCATGTGTGAAGGAACGTAGCAGGTAGCACAGCATGAATAACAGCAGGACGCATCGTAGCAAGAAAAACAGTGAGCCAGGCGCACAACAGCAATGAAGAGGGCGAGAAAAAACTGGAAGGTAGCAAACGACACATAACAGTGGGAGGTATCGCGAGCACAAAAACAGCAAGCTAGTGGCGCAACTCCGTTTAAGAGGGTGAGAAGAACGTCAAAGGTAGCACAGGACGGATAACAGTAGGCCGCTTCGCAACCACAAAGAACAGTTTTGGTGGAGTTATGGAGAAAGAGGCATGGCAATGCAGGTGGAGCGGATGCAGCAGACGTGCTCACGCACAATGGCTATGGACAGGATGCCTGCACGACTGCCGTTGAGTCTTGGTGATCGATCGATGATGGCTCACACCGATCCTTGCACCATGTCATCGTTCGCACAACTGGGTCGTGGGTGGAGAAACTGCAGCTTACTAGGGCGACTAGTAGTTTTGTGTTCCTGAGTCAGCGATGATGATGATGAAGCCAACAAGCTGTCTCCAGCATTCTGCCATATTTTCAAGGTGATGATTTTGATTAACGAGCCAGGACAAGTCCATGTCACATACACCCAAAGGTACGGTCCAACTGAATTTCAGCAACTCTCAAAGCTAGATTAATGGATTGTGAGTCACTGTCATATCGCATATGCATGGATGTTTGTCTGAGATTTTGTCAAGGTATGAAGTGAGTGTGGAAGCCCCAGATGGGTTGGTTGGACCGTCAGCATGGACTAGTGAAGCACTTGAAGAATGGTTGCTGGAACATGCTCGCACCATCAGCCCCAGCAGTTCTATTAATCCAAGTGTCGATGTATTTGCTCAAGGCTTTGATAGGTGAGAAGCCATGCAGCAGAATGAAGTTGAAAAAGTTGCTCACGTTTGTGCTATTCATTCGCAGTTTGAGCATCACCTATCTCCAAAACCGGATTGTGGGTGCTTTGTGAATGATCGCCAGACCCCGCGATCAAGAAGGCGGCCCCCCACATCCCTCCCAACATCATCTTTGAGAACCCGACCATCCAGAGGCTATGCACTTTGTTATAGAGCAGCTTCTTCCCGTGGTTGGAGATGCAGTCGTCCTCTCGAATAGACAAGGGGCTGCTGAAGCCATTTATCGTATGTTCACCAACTTCACCTTTGTAACGTGTGTAGATCTCATTATGTCAGATATTGTGCAGAAGCTTGATATTAATGTGCTTCCCTACATCATACTCCTGATTGTCCCTGTACTTGGAAGGACGAGTGATTATGATATCCGATCAACAGCGACAAATACATTTGCATCGTTGGTGAAAATGGTTCCACTAGAGGTAAACATTTCCGGTTGAAAGAGTATTAGTTTCCAGAAGAGCTAAATAATCTACTATGATTCTTAAAAATATACCACATTGGCCGTTCCCCTGAGTCTCCTCAGATGGCATGTTGACCAGAGTCCTAGCACCGATTCAACAGTCACGCAGCCTCTCCCCGCGATACTTGTCACCTCTCCTGCCATACTTCGCGGTAGATCTGCTGCCCCACTCCACAAAGCAACAATGCCAGACAACACAACAGTGTCCCAATCCAGTACACACCCGCCCTATTTTCCTTCTTGAGCTCATACGACACACATATTGGCCACCTCTTCTCTTCCTCCCTGTGGTCTTCGACTCTCAAAGCTCCCAACTCGTTGCGATCAGGCACTTGCATCAGCTTGATCATATGGCCAACAGATTCATACACTTCACCTGTACAAAGACACCATCAGCCGTTGAAACGTGACACCTCTGAAGCCCCAGCAGAGTATGAATGTAGCAATGCAAGGGATGCACCCATGCACGACCTCTGCCCTTTTCATCATACTCGAGTGATAACCCGTCGTAATACTCGTGGCTCAAATTCCAAAATGTCTCTTCCGTCAGGATCCTGTCGCGCACAGACCCTGTACCATGATCCGTCCGTGATGAGAGAATGTCCTCATACAACGCAGGGAAAGAAGAAGCAACGACGTACTCTTGGAGGCCAGGAATCCCAACACTGTGCTTGTGGTGAAAAGCACCCCAGCGTGTTGATCCTTGAGTAAAGCCAACAAACCATTGATGATCAGAACATGTAAATCCTCTATGTGGATGCTCAGTTTTGTCAAACGAAAGGCTATAATTTTCCGAGCTGACTGTACCTTGTGCAAACAGGAGTTGTAATGTCTCCATCGCGATTCATTGTACCCTCCAGTATGGAACATGCAATGCGCTCACCACTTGTGGGACCAACATCAGTGTTTCGCAACTTGGGAGTGCAATTCCGCCTCCATCTGCAGAGGAGTTAGTGGCAGACTAGAAGACACGAGATGAAACCGACCCAATCTAGCAATGATCTGCAGGTAGTGCAAACCTGTGTAGGTACTCCTGTAATGTCCAGAACCGACTATCGTGTGCAGTACATCGATGGCCCCAGCTTTCAGGACAGCGGATTTGAACCGCTCTGCAAACCTGAATAGTTTGTCAAGGTACCCGAATTCAACCAAAGTGTATGTAACTGACCACACTCGAGTAGTTTGGATAGGACTTGAAGGCCATCTTCCCCGCGTAGGCCGTCGAACCAGTGACGCTGAAGCATGCCCACGATACCCACACAAGCACCTGTTGTATCGTCGGATAGCATTATAGCCACATCATCTAACCAAGTGGATAAATAGACTAATGTGGTCACAGTTCACCAGGTTGACTTACCAATTCTCGCCAGGCATCCAAGTGCTAATGCAGCAGAAAGTACGGTCGATTTCTGGTTGAACCGAGCAACAAGGACCTCAATCGTTTTCGCTGCCTGGATGGCCTCCATCACAGACGGTCTCGCTAATGTTGTGACCTTTAGTTTCTAACCAACAGAAACAATGTCATGACCCTCCTACCTTGTGTATACCCGAGGGCCACTAAGGCAATGATAGCCCCATCACACTTGCTGGGGACATGACTCTGGATTAGTTTTGCGAGTTTTTGTAGGTAGCCATTTTGGGACAACATGTGTCAGATGTCGTCTACATCGAAATCAGTCATGAGAATGGAGGGGGAACACGCGACCTTACCGTATTGCGCAAATTCTACCAGTGCACGACATGTTACTTGCTTGGTCTCATCGGAGCACTGATCAAGCATATCAAGGAAGGTGGAAAGAGCTCCGAAGTGGAGCATTGTCTGCCATAGGTCATCTGTGACACCATATTAACGACACACTATTGTCTTGATTGCTGTTGTGAACACACCCTCTGGGAGAAGGGAGCAAAGGATGTAAGTAGCTGCCGGTGCAACGAAGTCGTCAAATTGCTTGACCAGTTTGAGAAGGGTCACAATGGTGGGCCCCATGGTCCCCCTGGCACTTTCTGGGATGTGTCAGTGAGGATCTCTAGATTACAGGGACATATGCACCTCCTCGTCTTTGACGATACGTATGCTGTCACAAAATTTGACGAGCTTCTTCAAGTTGTCTTTACTGATCAGCCCTGCCTTCAAGTCCGACTGCTTGCAAAGTGACGGCATATATATGCAAGCACGACGATGATCTGTGTCCCCATTTAAAAGCTCAGAAATATCTTCCATGATTTGTTGAACAAGTTTGCCGTTGGTCGTCTGCAAAGGCCAATCCCACCCTAACTCGCAGTAGATTACCGCGGTGCTCAGTTGTATCAATCTATCCTTGCTCTTCAAAAAGGTAGACAAAATTTGTTTTGCATCCTTAAAGCCACTAATGGCAGCTTTGCAGGCGTCTAGGTACACATCATCATCAGCATCAAGAGGAATGCAAGAGGCAGACCCACCGAAGCTCGCCATGAAAGCTAGACGATCCAGTGCATCCAAGTTAGGTTGGCTGCATTTGAGGTCGTCAAGCAGTGTCTGAATGGAATGTTCATCGAAGATGTGCTTCTCCCAAAAATCTGATGAATTTTGAAGTCGCCGATGACTATTTGCATCATTCCAAAACATCAGCTCTGGCCACCCTTCAGGGTTGTTGTAGAAATGAGTGTAAGGCTTGTAGTTGTTCTTGAATAGCGCAGACATGTGCACTTTTTGTCCTGCCAGGATTCTCCGAGGACCCCTGAGGTGAGGCCTGGTGGTGGTGAGATGGATGACACCTCAGTGAAAGTATACAACTTTACCTGAGAGTATGCCTATCTGAGTTGTAGTATAGCAAACATTTGAGAGGCAACAGTTCCAACAGCCACCATCCGGGGTGTAGCAACCTCATGATCCACTTGTTCAAGTCATCGATCTTCCACATCACGTCTGCATGTTGCATCTCCAAGCCAGCAGTGATAGCCTGACTCCACATCCACAGCAACAGAATATCTCCAGACTGGAGCTTCTCATTACGCCTATTGCCACTGCCACTTGGGACCTATGGGTCAGAATGATGACCTCGATCAACTAATCAACAGACCTACATGTCAGCATAACAGCCCACAAACCAGACCTCTTTGATACACCTGTTGTTGCTACAACTAGATCCCCCACCGTATACATACTTGGGCAAGAACTTGACATGCCGCTCGTCCAAGGCCAAGGCATGACAGAAGTAGCAAATATTGCTCCTCCCAAGCCCGACAGATGACACAGTGTCCCTTGAAAAGTAAGGCAAAGTTTACGTCAAGACAACGAAATCTGAGAAAAAAAACTCACCACACCCCGATGAAATGTACATGAACATTACATCCTCTGGAACGTTCTTGCTAGTTCAGCATACTTGGCCTTCTTCTTGGACCCCTTTGTCACAGGCTGGCTGATGATACTGGCAGGTCATGCCAAACTTGGGTCGTCATCATCCGTTTTTGAGTATAACTCGAAAGCACTGTGAATGCATCAGATATATAGAAACGAGAGAAACGAGAGATCTCACAATGGTATTCGCTCGTTGTTACCCGGAAGAAGTAGCCCGACCTATAAAATTCAGCAGTTGCTATTGGCTGACTGGGAAATAGACACACTCGAGCTATCATACCCACCAGCGCTCGGACTTGGTAAGCACCACACGAATAGCCTGGAACGTAAATGAGAAATACTAGTGTCATTAGTGGAACACGAAACATCTCACCGAATAAAAATATCCTATCTCCATCTTGGTAGTTATCTGAGAGCCACCTGTAGGAAGCCATGATGACCTTGTGTAGGTTCCTATCCTAGAATGAATCCATTTGCTAAAAGGTCTAGTGTAATGACGTACCGGCCAATGGTTATGTCCAGGTTATTGGATAATTGATGCGGCAAGGAACCTCTAGCAACCTTGGCAATCATACCGAGTCCACTACTGTAATACATGAGTTGCTTATTGCTCTTTGTGATATGGCTGTAGAGCTCGACAATGTTCGTATTCTACAAAACAGAAGCGGGTTCGTGAAGTGAGTAAGGAAATCTCAAGTTGGTCAACACCACCTTGATACCAAACTGATTTGACGTGCTGTCAATGCACACTATGAGGTTTCACAAGCTTGTAGATGTGTGTTGTGGGCATTTGAATGTTCAAGAGGTCCGAGTCGAGCCCTCTTGGGTCGCCATTGCCAAACCACGAGTAGCTGCTGTATGAAACTAGCCTCTTCAAAATATAACAGGGTCGGTGTGCTGATTCAACGAATGGTGGGGCGGTGGAAGGTAGGGCAAGCTAACCAGTGCAATCAATTCACTGTGGTGTGCAACGAGGAAAGCATGAGTTGGCTTCTTGATCTGGGATGAGCCGGGTCAATGGCACTTGCCTCCTTGCAACACAGTTGCCATGTGGTGGTGGCCAGGTGGCCAGGCCAAAATGGAAGCGATCGGCCATACAGCCTAGAGGCATACCAACGCCAGCTGGAGTTGAACTGTGCATTTGACTGTGTTCACGATGCTTGCAAGGTGGACTTGATCTCTCCCTCAACACTAAATAAAAAATTGGAAGAGAGAATGATCAGGGAATGGAACGTTACTGGCTGTGGAACTCACTGTGATAGATGAATTGAACAGTACTGAGTCTTCCCGTTGCTCCTGGGATGTATCCCATCATGTCTGATGCTGTTGATCACGTTTCCACGGTGCGAATCGACTTCAATGACCTTCAACTCCCCTTGGTTGCCCATAAGGCCTCCTGGGGGTCTATCTGGACACGGTGTGTTTGTCTTGTCATAGTGCCTGTTTATAATGTTTGTAGGACCCTCCTGAACCCAATGGAGGTCGCTTAGTGCAGCCGTTTCGCCGCCTGGCTCGTCTGGCTCGTCTCGAGCTTCCTCAGATAGGGTTTCCTCCCCCCTTTGCTCCAAGCATTCGCTGACGCGTTCTGATGCGTTCCATAGATTTGTTGGCACGTCCCTAGCATCCCCGTCGGGCCTGGGTACTCCCGTCATGTGTACCTCACCTTTGGTATGTGTTTCGTCGCAGCTCAGATCTGACCTCCCTCAAGCTTGACGCTCGGGGGTTTATTCAGGTGCTGCATGGCTTCATTGAGTGGTGGAGGTGGATCTGGGGGATCCTCAGGTACGTTGTCGACTGCTGTTTCACTGTGCTGATCGTTTTCTTCGTCAGCCGTGGTCGATTGACCTTGGGTCGTCGCACCCTTTCTCTCCCCCTCAATCAGCAGTTCCCGGCACATCATCAAGCTCTCCACAGATGGGAGTACACCGTCTGAATGTCGACATTGTCCAAGGAGCTGGTGTCTCGCCCAGAGACCAACCCGTCTGATCGGCACTTTGTACTTCGAGTAGATCAGAGAGAATATCTGTTACAACTATTGAGATGGCATTCATGAACTGTGATGGCGTCACCCAACTGAAGGCTTCTTCATAAACCTTGATGACGCGCAACAGAGAGAGTGTGACATTAAAGACGCTTATCCAAATGTCTGTCTCGTACTCAATGTGATTGGTAGCCACATGTTTTTGTTCGGATGAACGCACATGAAGCACCTTGACAAAATTGCGAATGAAGGAACAATTCTTGGCGATGAGTTGTTGGATGGTTCATTGTGGCAAAGGTACTGAAGGTCGCTGAGGACTGGCAGGAAACGCTTGGACTTGAATGGGAAACTATCCACATCCAGTTTTGCGACCTCGGAAGCGCTGGGTGGGGGAGGGCGATCAGGGAGGATACATTTGTTGATGATTTGGTTCATAAAGAAGTTGATGATGATGTCAAGCAAACATGCAACAAGGTCATGGCACTGCTCGATATGAGATGACTTGCTATGGATGGAACAGTAAAGAGCTGGAGGGCGAAGTATTTGATTGACGTTTCTGCCTCCCTGTCGACAAGGAGATAGGCATCCACGATGTGCAGGTACACGGCGGCGAAATGACTCCCTAAGGGTGATTTCAGTTGTTAGGAATGTTTCGTCATGGGATACCAAACCTATAGCAACTTTGTGAGGGTGGGATAGTGTGAGGATAGATGTGTACATCTCCTTCAAGCTGATACATGGTTTCTTCCAGAGTTGAGTATGGTATCAAAACATCCGGTGGGGATGTCATTGGAGAGGTCTGGAATGTGCAATGCAGAACCATAAGTGTTGCTTTCACGGCACCTAGGTGAGAGCAATTCCGATGCAAGGACCTTGCAGATGATGAATGTGTCTGTTCCAAGCATACTGCAGGGTGAGATTAAGGGGCCGTTCAATGATAACCACGACAACCTGCTCTCTGAAGGTGTCGTATGTTGCACTAACCTTAGCAACCGGTTTATCACCACTCATCAGACCCTCTCTGTTCCTGTTCCTATCTTGCAGTAAGCCGCACAAGTAACAATATGCGTACTTTTTGAACACAAAGGCTCGCTTGAATGTCTGGTAGTCTGTGGCGTCTGTGCATCCGTAAGGACATTCAGGAAAATTATCCGGAACGATCCTTCGTCCCTCTTTCACAAAGTGGTAAGGGCACGCATTCTTTAGCGCTGGCATGAAGTTGTCTAGTTCAGACATCTTCCTCAGTCACGACTTCTGTGCCGCAACAGCCCACTCCGCTCTCTTGGAATGCTCTGTTTTGTCCAGCATTGACGAAGAGAATGGTGGCGTGACCAGCTTGTTCTCACGCATGACGCTCGGTAGAGAAACCGTCTGCAAAGGGAGGGTCAGTT
This sequence comes from Boletus rex-veris, assembly GCA_038088795.1. Taxonomy (NCBI): domain Eukaryota; kingdom Fungi; phylum Basidiomycota; class Agaricomycetes; order Boletales; family Boletaceae; genus Boletus; species Boletus rex-veris. The sequence continues at coordinate 9,231 of JBBPJQ010000866.1, forward strand.
GATCAAAAACATTGCTCCAAACCACCAAATACGTACATGAGTCACCTTGCTCCCAGGGTGCTTGCCCATCTCCGGGGCATCAAATGCTTGAACCATCCCTTCCGTCACATTGCCATCTGACCAGTGATAGTATGCGTCACTGCTGGCTTGTGCGACATCCTGAAAGGGGTACTGCATGTAAGTGGCGGCCCCTGTGGTTTGCGTCGACGTGCAATGTGACCTACCTCGGCTGCACCCGAATTGCCCGCTTCCTGCCCGCTGTGCCCATTAGTCCCAGGCCCATGTACACTGCCCATCCTCAATCCAGGAATTGGCCTTCCTGGGTGCCTGATTGCGCGGAGAATGAAGCATTGCATTTCACTCTCAGGATCACACAAATCACACCAAACTTGCCCAGGGGACTCATTGCAGTCTCATGCAAACCGACCACTGTCCATGTACAGCATCGCTTGGTACACACGGCACCCCCGGCCATGGACCACCTGCCCAAGCTCATACACTAGAGAGGGGTCAGCGTTGTTCTGGAAGGAGGAGGCTTCCCTCTGTCACATGGCAAAAAACACATGTGACTCTGCTCCATCCCTCCCTGCTCTGCCAGCCATCTGCATCGTTGTCTGGAGACTGTGTGATGGATCCATGATCACGACAAATCGAACGCTCGGTCTGTCCACTCCAAACCCGAATGCCAACATGCAGGCCATCACCTTCACTTCACCTCAATCCCACACCTGGAGGTTGTCCGTTTTCGTCTTCCCCGGTACTGTGGCCATATGGCTGTGGTACACGGGGCAATTGAGCGCGCTTCCCAACTCCTCCGCCTCCACATGGGTATTGAAGAACACCAGCATTATCTCGTCCTCTTTCAGTCTGCTATGGAGTGCGCACACTAGATGTTGCAGCGACCCCGCCAGGTTTGTTCTCAACAGATAGATGGTGTGTAGTCCAATCTCACGGCGATCCGTTAGAGACCACATAAATGCCATATCCTTTTGATGGAGCCCGTATTTCTCCATCAGTGTGGCCTCCAGTGTAGGAGGAACAGAGGCAGAGAGGAGAATGATCTGCATAGTCGCCCTGGACGCCCACTTTGCCAGGTCTGTCCAACTCTCCGTCGATCTGTTGGACACGCCAGCAAGTCGTGGTGCTCATCAATAAATAAAGCGGTGAAATTGGGAGCCCCCGGGAACTCCAGCATTCTAAAAGTACAAGTGTCAGTCAACCCCGACATGTGACCAGGCATATGAACGCTCACCTTTGGAAGCTTTTACTGCGAGCATGTTCCACTTATATGAACAGAATTTTGACATCCGGCAGAACGACCGTTGATCAAGAGTAGTTCACGATGCGGATGCCTGCATCTTGCGCTTTCTGGCATTGTTCGTCAAGCAAGACGGTGAACAGGCAAACGACAATGAAATGCAGATCATCCTTCACTAGGTGGGGCACCAGCCACAGCATGCTTTTCCCTCCGCCAGTTCACATCATTATCATGGTGTCCTGATGGTCTCTCAGGACCACGAGGATGGCTTCCATCTGGGCTGCACTCTTCTCTTGAGCCTGCGGATTTTTTAACAGCTGCCGAATCACGTCACGAATCCTGCATCTGTACTCAACTTCGTCAAAGCCATCAGATGACTGGATGTTAGACCTGATCAGCTCATCCCTTCCCTGCGAAGACTCTATGCCCTGAGCGCTGACGGCTGTGGGGGTGGGAGTGTCGGGTAACAAGAAATCATCCAGCATATTTTCATCGTCAGTGGGAGTGTCGGGTACCAAGAAATCATCCAGCATATTTTCATCATCGCTGTCATCCCCCTGCTCTTCAAACAAAGGCAACAAAGGCAATGGTGCCTCGTCCGCCATCCCTCCCCCTCCCCGTCGCAATCTTTTCAAAGGCCGCTCTGACCCCGAGTCTTGAGTTGATCTTCCCAAAATCACTCCCCTCTTCCTATGGCCAGGAAGTCGCATCAAGGACCCGCTGTAACAGCTCGCCTCTTCTGGGATGGAGAGGGCATCGCCTCAAATGGATGAATGCGAGATGAAAGAGGCAAAGAATGTTTGCTGACTTCTGGAACCTGGTGAGCGTGGTTGGCCATCGCTGGTGTCTTCGGTGGCCCCACCAGCCTCGATGACTGTGTATCTTCGAATGTATTGGCCGCCTGTGCGCTGTGGTGGACAAGGGGGGTCACACTTCCGCCTCCAGTGTTGGGCTGCACTTGCACATTCAGATTTTCTAGGAGGCTCTCTGGAAGGCTGATTGATTGCAGCTTGCTCATGACTGCATCAGCGACAACCCTGGACAGCTCAAGAGCGATTTCTTTCAGATCGAGGGCCTTCACCGCCCTCGCACTGGTTCAGGAGGTGGGTGAGGACCCATGCCGAGCAAGCTTGACCACTCGTCCGCCAGCCATCTGTGCTGTGATAGAGTGTTGTTCGAAAGCCACAGCAGGCTGCCATGCATGACTGCATAGTGAGTTATATTGATCTCCGTCAAGTGGTCAGCAGCCTCTGCGAGCACATCGTCTGCGCAGGGAAAGGTGTCATTTGGAGAGATGAACTCTCAACCGAGGGTGATCACGCCCTGGCGGAAGTCACTCGCACCCCACCCACAGTCGAACATGACCCTGTTACGTTTTGGGAGGCTGTCATAGAAGGATTTCGGGGCAATCCTCTCCCCCCCCTCAATGCAAAGGTAACTGGGGACGAAGCAAATTAGCGTCAGCCCCTTAGCAACAGATCAGTGGACACGAGATCCTCACGTGTGATACAACCAACGTGCCTTCTCCCCATGTTCGATCCCTGTGAGGATCGCTTGCGTCTCTCTCAGACCACTGCCCAATAGAACGAGCAGCACCTCTGTGAGAGGAGCGGCCAGGAACACTGGAATACACCCATCTCTCCCCTTCAGATTTGTGGACTTGCTGTACCTGCCTATGAACAGGCCTTCTTTTCCTTGAAAAATCAAATTTCGCTGCCTGTCTGCGTTGCGTATCTGGTGCTGCAGAAACTGCATCACCCTTGTTGACAACTGCAGGCCTACGTAAAGCGCATGGATAACATGGCCCCACAGGGTGTCGGCGTGGCATAGAAAAGTCCTGACAGCATTCATGTCCCAAGCTACTGCACCATTTGCATCGAGCACTCCCAGCCCCTGCCTCTCAACAGTGGACAGGAAGAATGAATCCTGGGTTGTCTTGAATGGCACCTCCTCCAGGAAGCAGTAGCCCCTTGCGACGTTCCTAATGTCGTCCACAATCAAAATGTCTGGCGTGCCTGGCCAGGTGGCATCCCCACTGAGCAAGATGTACCCCTCTTTGATCGTGTTCACAAGTCGCTGCATGCCCCCTCGCAGGTTCTCCAAACAAAGCCTCTCTGTGCCGATGGAAATCCACTCATAGTTTGGATCAACGAACACCTTGGGGTCTTTCACCTGCGAATAAGCGAGCGAGGATGCAAGCTGCCAAAGCTCCCATATCATGTTGAAGGTTGTCGCATTGCCCAACTTCAGTACATCATTGTACAAACGTCCAATGCACCTGATAGACGGAATGAAGTAAGTGACGCAAAAAAGAAGGCATGATGGAGGAGTACTCACTTGATCTCATCCTCTATAAACCTCATGTCATCGTCAAAGAGCAGGTTTTGGCACACAACAGTCAGGCGACAGAAATACTTCAGCTTCGCCAGCAAAGGGGTTAAATCTGTGGCATCCATGAAGAATCCATCATTGCAAAGTGCCATCAGCCAGATGAAGCGTTCCACTGGGTTGTCCCAATGTCCCCACCTTCGCTCACCAGGAGGGCTGTACACCAGATACCAGCAGAACTGCTGATATGGGTCTCTACGTTCACCAAGCTATCCTGTGGTTCACAGTTCACGTGCTTCAAAGTGTTGATGAGGCCATTCAAACTTGCCTTCTGTCTTGGGGGGTGTGTTTCGCAAACTTCTCCCTGGTGGTGTAGGAATGTCCACACTGAACTACAGGGCAATGCAACCTGCTGCCCTCCCTCGTGACAGTGTATGATGAAGAGAGTTGAGGGAGACACTTTGATAGCAGCAACAAGGTTATCAGCTGTGTTGTTCACACCAGGGATGATGTCGCTGTAACGTCCAGTGTTGGCAGTCCAGAAGACAATGACACGGCCAAGCTGATTCTCAGGCTTGAAGTGCTGGATGTCATCACGGATGTACTCGAGGTGAGCCTCTTTATCAGTGCCGGGAAGAATGTTGTCGGCACGAGCTTCTTGGTTGGCAGCAATGCAGTCGGGGTAATAGATGGAAGGAAGAGGAGCTATGTGAGGTTCTACTTGACATTATAGAATAGTCACGGAGGCGGGCATGTTTCCGTTTATATATTGATAGACCATCTTGAAAGCAGGTGGCCCGATGTCCAGGGAAAAGAGGTCCAGAATGGTGGACAACGGTGAGATTCTACTTGATGTTGTATAATAGTCATGGGCGCGGGCGCGGGCGCGTTCCGTTCCTTGTCCATGAGCAGATGACATTCACGTCGTCAGATGAAATGAAGGATTGAATCTGTCTTGAGACATGAGAGGACAGATAACAAGTTAGTTTTGGTGGTGGGCTGCACTCTTAAAATGAGGAACAAAAAACAAAAAATAAAATAAAATAACGCAATGTATAGAGATAATAGAATCAGGGTATACCTGGTTCCTCCCCTACCGAGATGTCTCCAAATCTAGATCGTGGTGGAAGACGGCGCTACAGAAAACTATGCCGATAAAGTATCGTTATCAAATCACAACCACACCACAAAAAGAATGGTACTGCCTACAGAGTGACGATGAGAGCGTTGTCATATGGAATGAAGGATGACAGTCGAACCCATCCCCATCTTGACATATGAGATCAGACTCGCATACAAGATAGTGTTTCAGTGGCAGCCTACACTCTTAAAGCAATGCAGCGTATTGAGATAATAGAATCAAGGCACACCTGGATCCCATCCATACACACACACACACCGTCACCTCGTGGTGAAAGATGACACTGCAGAAAAAAAGAGGGTAAAGTATTGGTCTGAGATGGGAGCAAGTGTCGTCGACTGGTGAAAGAAAAGACGATGTTCTCGTCGTCGGATTAAATGGCATCCACACCATCGATGAACAAAAGGAGGGCGATGTTCACATCGTCGGATCAAGTGGCGTCCACACCACGAAAAGAATAGTATTAGGCAGGGTACTAAGAACATGGACGAGCCTGGTCACAGTTCTCGTCGTGTGGCATCTGTGTACACAAACATAAACAATAGAGTTGGCGTGATGTCGGCATCGACCAGTCACATGCCCCACTAGGGATCGACTAGCGAGAACATGATCTGTATCCTTCAGTGAGGCTTCCACATAGGTGAGTTGACCATATTTCCACATATCGAACACAGCGTTTTCAATACGAATGCCCGGTTTCTGGTGTGTGAAGTGCAGATGAGAATGGGTGAGAACTTGTACCATTGCAGAACAGAAGAAAGATCCTCGATGACAGATTTTTGATCCTATACAAGTGCAAGGACCGAGCCAGATGGGGAGAATACGATCGGAGGTTCATTGCTGGTCCGTGCGATAAGGCCAGGTTGTGTGGCGAGGTGTCCCAGAACGTAACTCTGTCCAGCGAAGAGTAGTATGCTATGAACTTGCCAGGTTGTGGCAGCGCAATTCATTCGGAGGCGTAGAGACCAAGAGGACCATTATCGATTTTCCTGATTTTTTGTCGACTTTGACAAAAAGATGGTCGTTGAACGTTGACTCACCAGAGGCAACTGCGGGTCTACTCCCACCATTACATAAGTTCGCTGTCCCAGACTCAGAGTGATTCACGATTGGCAGTCACAGTGAGTATTTGGCCGCGAGAAATACTAGGGGCCGCGGCGAAAAATCGATGTACTTTCTAGTTATGAGTCCAGCGCCCGAGAGAGCAGAACAAGGTCTATCTCAACGAAGAGCATTTGACCTTTGAGAACGTTTTGTTTGCAAGTTGGACTTTCCGTGATCGGAGGAATATCTTGAAGGGTGATCCACACACGCGGCTGGTGGAGGGAGCCATCACTCCAGAACTGTTTTTGGCGAACCGGTACCGTGCAAACGCACCAAGGATGACCGAAACCGGTGATCTACAACGTGAACCACCAGACAATTGCGCATCGACGCATCGTATTATATTACCAGGGTCCCGATACTCCCGCTAAAGCGCATCTTCAACCTCGTGGGTGCAGACGACCGGCGTGGTACGAGTCGCCGAGAACGAGCACTTTCAGAGTGCTCGCCGTATGATACTTACTCTCTTGTTTCGCCTGCGAAAAGGCGAACAGAGGCTGCTCGACGCGCAGCATATATGCGCGTATTGTGCATCAGCGGAACAAAGGCTTGATTTTCCAGAGGGACTACGGACGCTGATAGAAGACTTGAACGTGTCTTGAGTGATGTACTAGGTAGAACTTGGGAATGATCGTATCAGTCACGGTCACGGACGATGGACTCACTCTTACACCGCAGACCGAGTCGACTGTGTCTGGTAC
>JBBPJQ010000867.1:0-15760 GCA_038088795.1 Boletus rex-veris
GGCTGGACTGATGGGACTGATATCACTTGTGAATTGACAAGCTGATATGCTGATAGCTCTGAGAATGCTGATAGCAATGAATTACTTATGAATGATAGCACTGATAGCATGCTATTAGTCAAGTCAGACAGCTCAGCAATGTCATTGATTTTGATAACTCAGAAAAAATGTAGGTTTGCTGATATGAACAAATATTTCATGAATAAACAAGTGCAATTCCTTCCCTTTATAAGCTGATTCCAAGTGATCTTTAAAGGGTTCTTGGCAAGGGATGGGTTTTCCTTCCCTTCCAACAGATTAGGTATCCTGCAATTCCTTGAGTGTCACAAAAAAGTTCTTCTCAGTAGACTCATTTGCGCTTACATCTGCATGTTTCTCATCCACTTGGTGATCTGGCTGGTGTGTGCTGTCTTCCTCAAGGACATCTTCTGCATTGTTCTTCCCATCATCAGCCACATTTTGCCAATCGTGTTCTGTGATCTGATCGATATTCTGGCTTGACAAGATTTCCTCACAGACATCCACACCAATGTTCTCTGGAGAACTGTTGCCCATCTATGACTCACCCTGGCTGACCAATGAAAAAGGATTCTCCACCTTCCCAGTTTCAGCCTGTGGTGGTGTGACAAGCAAGCCATTGGACTCAGTCCGCCAAGGCTTCCAAGTGTACCACTCTGGTACCCAGAGCGCCTCCACACTTTCAAACATCATCCTGATCCACTTTTCTCAGTGTGCCTCACTCTCGACTATCACCTAGTTGACCTATTTTCACATTGCATTTTGGCACAGAGTTCTTCCCACCATTGCGCCTCAGTGACACAGTCCCCACCTTTACCTCTTAAAGATTTGCTCAAGCTGATCAGTATGGGAGGGGATGGAGACAAGCCTCTGGGCAGCTCGGCGGTGGCATTCTTTTTTCAAAAGTTGACAATGGGGTCGGATGGCATCTGTGGCACCGGAATGGTCAAATTTTGATGTATGCTATGAGCAGCAAGTCAGCATCGGTTGAGTGTCTGGTGCACAGCTACATCTACCTCAAGTGGCATGCAGGACTGTCAGACATAGGGAGACATCTTGAATGTGGTAGGTGCGTCTCCAAATTTCGAAGTGACACCCCAGTATATCCTTACCTGGATGGCTGTCAAGCTGATGATGAAAGCACTAAAGAACAGACAGATTCCTGGAATTGGAGGGCATGATGAGGCCATCATCCTGGTTCATGTGGCTAGTATACATACTGACCACTAGTGATACATGTTCAGTTCATGCTCATGTGACACAGCAAATGAATGTGACATATACTGACACCATATCCTGCACCCTGCAGAAGAACTTGACTCTCAGACATCCTGCGAAAAACAGCAGGTGAATGTCCAGCCTAGTGCTAGTGACGTTTGAGCGGCATGCACCCAGAGCTGAGATAAGGAATGAAATTCCTACAAGTAATTGAGTGAACAGGTGAATGCCCATGCCATTGGTATCACTTGACAACAACCATGCTGGAAGCTGTAAACTGAGTGAAATGAGAGGTGAGGAGCAATGCATGGATGTTACTATGTTGAAAGCACCAACACTCAAATCCTCACCAAATCATGCCACAGCCGTGCTCCCCATCCCTGAGTGAAATAAATACAGGACACCTGCAGCCTACCACAGCTACACTCACCATCTCCTGGTGAAACACATACAGGGCACCCGCAGGCTACCACAGCTGCACTCGGGCTTCATACGGGATACGCATGGGCTACCAACACTGTGCAGGGGCCACCTGAGGCACACATGCCATCCCGGGCATTAATACAGGTGCCATGGGCCACCTCCGTGCCAGACAAACCCCCAATGAAATCACCTCCTGACACTGCTTGAATTGAGGGAATGACCAGCGCCAATACCAATCCGATCAGTGTACAAACTAAATATACAAAATGATGACCCAACATGGTCATCTGCTGCCAAACCCACTCTGACCGATGCTCGGATTGAGGGAGTGACTATTAGTACATAGGCTTCACCTACAAGTTCTGCATTCAAGTTTCCATACCATTGAGCAGGCCAGTCAGCATGGTCTTGAAGGTGGCCCACAGCAACCTCTATGCGGCATCCACAGTAATATATCATCATTTGTAATGCACTTTGGGGGATGTCTTGCCTACCTATCATCTGCAGTGGGGGGGACATCACTTTGTTGGGTCAGAAATATGAGTTCTTTGGAGTTCTAAATAGCAACTTGAACTTGGCAAATCCTGCAACATTCTTTTTTTGGACAATGAGGTTTGGCAGCCTGGGCTTGAGCATGCCAAGCTTGGAGAGAAACCTAATCCATATCTTGCAGCCAAACCAGCGAAATCTCAGACTTTATTTGAATGACGAAGGTGAGGTACTACAATTTTTGTTGCAATTTTCCATATGGCCAACTTGCCTGAAGTAAGCAGAAATGCAAGAACGCCTCCCATGCGAGGCCAGTGCCGGTGATGAGAAGAGTGGGTCTGAAGAACATGACGAGAATGAGAATAGACAGGGGGTGATTTATGAAAAGAAGGGAAGGGAAGAGAACTGCATATTCCTAATGTCATTGTACCCATTTATATTCTCTCCTGGAGTGCCGGTCAAGTAGGAAAGCACTTTCGACTCATGATCCACTGCAATGTGTCTTACCCCTGTTTCCTAATGACATCTTGATGCACATGACAAACCACACCCTTGGTTCACACACTGACACTGACTGCAAAAATCTCTACCCAGGTGGACTCAATGTCTGACACATTCACACTCCTAACACATTGGCATAAGTGTCTCACATTGTATTCCCATTCATTTTGTGCAGACCCTGGAAAAACTCGTCGTAAGAAGAATAAATTGATCTTGAACATCTTTCTGATCTTTTGCCTGTCAGGAAACCATGGAATGGGGGTTCAGGTACACCCACCTCTCTCCACTGCTCTCTGAGATAGTTCACAATATGATCCCCAAAGAATTCATCTGCCCCCTCACTACCAACACAGTTGTAAGCTTTGCATTGCTAAGTGATGCCCCGCCTCGCAATGATTTTTTAGCATTCTAATGTATCCTCCAACCAGTATCAGAGCGCTCTGCATCATGCAAAGTGATCTTTGAAGGTTAAAGCATAAAGAACACCTCAATGATACCCTCATTGAATTTGGCCTCAAGTGCGTGCTTCTCACTAACTGACAATCATCATTCTGAAATCTGTAGGTTTTGGCTCGACGACCTTCGTCAGAAGGACCAAGCGCTGGCAGACCAATTCTACATCTTTAGTCCTTTTTTTAATAGTAAACTCAACAATAACAAGTGCATTGGAGCTCTTCCCTTTGTTTGACGCCTCTTATCACAGCTTATTCCACTCATAGCATAGAGGATGGGTACAACAGCATACAGAGGTGGACTTCCAATGTGAATTTGTTCACAAAGAAATATATCATTGTACCTATCAACAAGAAGTAGACTCTTTCCTTCAGTTTCACACCGTTCGCTCACTGCTATTGGTAGTGTCCACTGGTACCTCACTATCATATATGAACCTCGGCACATCCTGGAACCCCCGCTTCTACCTTCCCGGCTTTTCAAGGCAGGAATGACATAGAAAGAAAAAAAAACAAGATCACGGTATAGCCAATTCACAAACATTTACTGAAGTGTTGCTAAACAACTGAATCACACAGCACATGTTCCTGAAGCAGTGTCTAATGCCAATAAATTTTCCACAGATGCCACACACACGACAATGGATTGTGGTGAGGGCCAACAGTAAGAGGACGTGGCACACTGGCAGCTAATATGCTGGCCATAACTCAACCTTCAACTGGAGATCTGCTTGCTCAGTAGGTTTCTTTCCTAGAGGCTGAAGCTAGCACTGACTGACTCGTAACATCCTTTCTGTAGGACTTATATCTTCACCCTGGACTCCCTTGGCACTTGCCACCCCAAAGTTGTCAGAACACTCAAACAATATCTTGCATTGGAAGCGAAGAATAGGCGTGACGTCAATGAGGTACACACTGCAGTCAGCACAAGCTCAGGTATGATTATTTTATCTTGCGACATTCATTAAATTTGCCATCTCTACTATGTACAGGTCCCCTTTCAGCCAAATACATGGGATTGTGGAGTATACCTCCTTCAAATTGTGAAGGTTTTCCTCAGTGCCCCATCAAAATTCATGGTGCAAATTATTTCCGTGTGTTAATGCTCCCGTCAACCATGCCGGTGAGGTTACAAAATGTTCCATTGCAAACAAGAGGAGTCATGTCAAGGTCTGAACACAAGAGGATGTGGCAGGATCAAGAGGTTCCACAGCTCCGTGAGTATTTGAAATCCTCCATCATCCAACTTGCTCAAGAGTGGAATGCTGTGATGGCCTTGTGAGAAGAGGAGACAACCAAGCAAAGTCAGGATGTGGTGGAGGTAGAGGTGTTTTCTTCTGAAGGTGGAGTAGATATTGTGGAGGGCATATCAAGCATTAGAGTAAGCAATAGCTTGCCTGCAAACAGGGTGCAGGGAGCCAGATGCACTCTGATATCTAATAGTGTCCACATGGACCCATAACACTATTGAAATTGGACAGCCACAAGGGACTCAAGTTCCGTGCTGCCCATTCTGGTGCTGTTACCAAGGAGATGGGCTATGTACCTAGTGGCACTATTGATGAAAGAATGTACTGCTTGGCACTTGGAGGGAAGGGTGCTAGGACCCAGTCCATTGAGATTACCATCGTCAATCTTGATCAAGCCCCTCCCTCCGAGATGCACCCTGCTCCTCGCCACCAATGTCCAACAGTATGCATCTGGTATTTCGCCGCCCATGTGTGATGTTGAAGTGTAGAATGTGAAGAGGTGTGTGGAATGATAGTTGCGGTCAGGCTGCCCGCAAGCTGCGGGTTTGATGGTGGCAGGGGTCAGGATGATTTGACGTCAATGGAGCCACCTACCGCATCATCCTCACCTATGTGTGCCATGCATTAATGGATCAGTGGAGAATGGGCACATGGTGTACAAGCGGGCCCTACATATGCTTCGTGGAGCGGCTATGGTGCATTTGAAAGCCAATTCCTTATTGGAACCATGGGGCACTGGTTTCCTCAATTGCATGGTCATCAACGAGTAGAATGCCATTTACAAACCCAAGAAAATAGAATAGCCCTCTTATCTCCAATCAGAAAAACGCACAAACTTGGAGAAACAGGTGTACCCGACGACGAAATAAAAAAAGGTTTGCTTGCAAATGATGCCACCATCATCAGGGGTGTCCCTGGCAGATACATCAAACCATCCCTCTGTTGATGGTGTCCAAGGTACTGGCTAGTCGGTTGACCGATGGGGCAGATTGTTCCTTGTTGAGAGTAGAAGCAATGGATGAGTGGATGGTATCAAGTGTGGAGATCTGCTCAGATATATCCTCATTGGCTTTCAATAGTTTGGTGACGTGTGGGAGATGGATGCTACGACAGCATGGGAGTTCTGTTCCGGGAGTTCTGCTGCAAGCTCCTTGACGTTTGTGAGTGTCTGACTGTCCTGACTCCTGCCATGCCTTATTGATCTTGAGGTAGATTAGGAATAATGATTTATGGGCAAGGAATTTGCATGCAGCATCACTGGGGTCATGATATCGGGCGTTGCTGATATCAGATGGCCATGAACCTGGACCCGTTGGTGTGATGACATGGAAGGCATCCGTGACACCAAATTGGTTAACAATGAGAGAGAAATATGGTGTGGGTGGTGCGGTCGCAGGAGACGGCAATGCCACAGCAGAAACACGTGTTGCCAACATCAGGGATCTCCCAAACGGACTGGAGCTGGGTGCGGGACTCCTCAAGAGCGGCATATGTATTGACTATGAGGAAGAAGTTGTTGATGTGGACAGCAACAATGACGACGCAATCACCATCCCATGCGGCGCTCATACCCGAGGCATGTGAAGCCCTAGGTATTCACCTGAGTGTGCAGAGTGGAGTTCCAGACACCCCCTCTCTGCTTCATACCACACAGCTCTTTGCACAGCTACCATACAAAGGCCTCTTTTCCAGGCTTGGGGAAACCATCAGGTTGCTCCATGTAGCAATACTCATCAGGGTCAAGGGCACCTATGCGATTTTGATATTGGCTGCTCCATATCCCAGTTGAGTGAGATGCTGAGGTGAGCGGAGTACAGAGGGGAATATCATCAGGGTCATCATCGCCAGGGACATCAGTGACAGTGGCAGCAAGTGCTGAGCAGCATGGTGTGAAAGGAACACCTGTGGCATCACAAGCACCATGGAAGGGGGTGGGGTTATGTGCAGAGCAACAAGGAGGGAGTGGGAGTAGGCGGTACTGGCAGAGACAGGATAGACATGGGGGTGGGGTGTGCACTTGGTGAGGGAGGGTTGGTATCCTGATGCGACTCAATCAAGATGACTCGTAGTGATGTGCAAGGCTTGGGCTCAAGTCCTGAGCCTGGCCAGACCTGACCCGGCCCTAGGGCTTCATTGGGCTCTGGGCTCAGGCATCCTTCCTGGTGGCCTTGGGCCTGAGCACCAGCATAGATTGCCTGAATCTTATGCAGCATCAATATGTGGGCAAGTCACAGCTGGCCTGGTGTGCTTGTGCTGTCTAAGTGTGTGTGGTGGCCTCATTCTACTTCTGGCAGCACTTACTTCACATATCACACCTCAGCAATGCTTCCCCATTGTATATAGCCCATCTACTAGGTGTACAATTCGTATGATTCACCTGATTTGGTCTCAACATGGTATATTGACTTGGTCAGCTGATCTAGTAGTATTGTCTCGATTTTAGTCGTCCTTGGTGACACGGTGTAGGGAAGCTATGTTCCCTGACATGGTACGACGTCACCTAGCCATCTCATCACTCACTAGCAGTCCTCAACATCTCGTTCCCATCACATCCCATCGAAGTCCGAAGCTCATTCATCAAGCCCGAATAAAGTCCGAAGCATTCGTCCTTGCATTGCAAGTCCGAACCCTCATATTGCAAGTCTGAACCATGTCCTATGTCCTGTGTCCATTCGGATCGTGTCGGGTGTTCTTTGATTGGTTCATAATCAATTATTCGTGTTCCAAAACTCAATTGCAGGATTGTTTTATGAGCATTGTCATTTACCATGACAACCTCGTGTTTGTTCCTGAATCATGTGATTCTCGGACTTGAGGATCAACATGTCAATAGGACTTAGTCAAAGTTCACGACGTCCCATACTCATTGTTTGTTTCATCTCTCTATTTACCTTGTCCTTGGTTACCATTAAATCCGGAGTATGCTTCAAGACTATAAATATCTGTATTTGGATTTCCAAATACATCTTTTGCCCAGTTGGTGTCTGATCATCTCTCCCTCATCTGACACCATCTCAAATGTCTCCAATATGAAGTCCGGTGCCCATTGCACGACTTACCAACACTTTCATTCAAGTCCTTCATCCTCTACGCTTTTCTCCTTTGCGATCCAATGTTCAGGTGTCTCTCGGGTGTCCTTATATCCTTGATTCCGAACCATCTGAAGTCTCAGACTTCCTGTTCCTCATTCTCCTGTTCTTCAACTCACGTTTGAATCCCTTTAGGGTCGAACATATTGCACCCTTACATCCCTTTCTCTAGCTTTTGACCTGTTTGGCTTTGTCCAGAGGGTTATCAGCAACCCCTTGTTATCAACAGTGGTGGGTTAACATGGTCTGTAGGTCTTCTGGGTTGTTGGATAGGTGCTTTCGATGCCTCGGGTATGTCTGCTTTCATGTGCCCACGCTTTTTGAGCTGACTTGCTTGGTATTTAGCTAGTACATACATTTCGACTCATTTTGAGTTGTGCCGTGCTGTGCCCACTGTGGCGCCCCTTTCATCATCTTTGCCATCCATGCAGATGCCATCCAAATGAGTGCCACACTCCGGCTCGTGCTCGACATCTCCATTCACCTCCTGGACTTCTATATGGCCTCCTGGGCCTCTATCACAACTTGGTGTGTCTGTTCTGCTGACGCATCCACTTATAATGCTTCCAGGACGTTTCTGGGGGCTCTGGACATTGCCCAGTATGTCCTCCTTGCGTCCAGGCTCGACTATCATGTCTGGACCTCATGTAGGTGAGTATCTGATATAACCTTTCTCAACACACTTGCATTCTTGGTCTGACACATTTTGTGGCTTGTGCAACTCATCCCTGACATTCTCACTGCTCCCCGACACTCCTGTCATGTCCACCTTGTCTCCGGTATGTGTACCTTCAAAGCTCGGATTTTCTCCTCTCTCCCTTTTGAGAAGTTGATACTTTGGAGTTCACTCATGTTTTTCATGGCTCTGTCATGCAGCTCAGGTGCTTGGGGCTTGTCAGGCATGTCCTCAACTCCTAGTTTGCTGTGCTGATCGTTATTTTTGCCATCACTGCCACCATGACAAGGATGAGGGTGACGTAGACACAGGCGCAACAACACCCCCCCCACCACTCTCAATGACAATGATGATGCAGCAAATGCAGTGTCACCACCACCATGGCATGATGATGGTGACAACTGTGACAATGCGGCATCACCACCACCACCTCTATGTTTTACAGAGTAGGTAGCATCTAATAAGTAGCCCTCCAAAGTTGTTCACTATAGCATTAATTGATGTTCACCATCATTCAATACATTACTACATGTACTACTGCATTTCTGACTGGAAAGTGAGACCAGTGTGCCTGATTGAAAAATGTAGTGCTCCCCTCTGGAAATATAGTGCTCCCATCCAGAAAAGTAGTGCTTCCTCTCATAAAAGTAGTGCTCCTGGCCATGAAAGTTGCACTCTCTCTGGTAAAAGTAGTGCTCCCAGTCGTAAAAGTAGTGCACACATTAAATGTGCATTTGAACCTTCATACTATGTACTCCGGAGCTGCACACATTTATCTCTGTTCTGCGTCACTACAGCAGTCATGTCAGTCCAAATATTGCTAATGTGCACTTGGTTACTGTTACATGTCTTCCCCAGCAGTAACCTGCTCGAGGCATGGGTTAGTGACTTGTTGCAGAGCCATATGAACACAGAGGCGCTGACACTACTTCTCCCATAGGTGATCCTGCATCTTTTTCAAACCTTGTCATCATTTTCTGAGCCATATTCGTCCTCTGGCTGCTTGGACGATGCACAGTTGCTCCCCATAGGTTGAATGACCTTGCCTGGGGCAGCACACAGTGAGCCAGGATTGGCATCAGCCTGCCCCCCTCCTTTTCAATGCACTTCAAAAGGGCATTCTCAAGCAAAGTCACTCTTTTCAACTCTTCATTTAGCAGGTGCTGCAACTAAAGTGGCTAAACTATCTGGACACCTGAGTCTAACCTAGCCCTCACCTGTTTAATTTTGTTGATCTGCTCCAACATCTCTCTGTCTTGCTGATGGCGCATGGTTTTCATCACCTTGTGAACCAACTGCATCTCCATTTCTGTCTGAAAACAACTTCCACTAAAAGGAATTAAGAGGATAAAGGGGTCCAGTTACCAATTTGTTGCCATGGTATCGCTCTACCAAAATCTTGGACTGGTTGGAGCAGTTCTTCAAGGTGGCCTTAAGTTCTGAAATGTGGGTTTCCGCCTCCTTCTTGGTCATGACCAGGTATTTGTTCCTTTCCATCTTGATCGTTACCATTTCACTGAGGGTTGCGATGCGAGATTGAGCAATCTCATTGTGGTGTTTGAATTTGTGATTAAGCTCCCTTGCATGCTGAATGAACTTGTGAAGGGGGAGGAGGCTAGCATGTAAGCAATGACTGCACCATAATATATCTCTTATGTTTCGCATGGCTGAGAGATGATGAGTGCAGTTCAATGTATCTCGAGGCAAATGATACTCACTTGTTGCATTGTTGCCCCTCTACCTCCGCCAGCTGAGTGTTGAGCAACTCTATTTCCTTTTCCTTGTCCGCCAGGCTGGCCAACGTTTCCTGATGACTATGAAAGGTCTCTGTGGAATATCAGTGAGGAAAATCATGGAACCCACCATTTCTCTAAGTTGTTGTGGTTATCTTCAAGAATGGAAATCGACTGATGAATGCCATGCAGCTTGGCGAATACATCATTAAATTCTTCTTCACTTTCGCATAGCCTTGGTGCATATGCAATCCAGATTGATCAGTAGCAAACTGAATTGTGAACTCAAGGGTACACACTGTTCTTTAAGAGACGCATTTATTGCATTGCCTTCCTTGAGGGCATTTTAAAAGACCTTGGCATCTTCCAGGAAGCTGATGAGCCAAGCGGCTATATCTGCCAACTCCCTCTGCTCATCGCACTCTTGTTTCACTGCTGCAGGGTCAGTCTCAGGTGATTTGAGTTTTCTCCACTCAATTGTCAACATACTCTTGCCGCTTGTAAAGCTGAATGTTGCTGCTGCACACTGAAGGACGTATGAGAACATGGCTATTATTTGACATCACGCGAACAAGCTTATAAAAGGCCCCAGCTTTAACATTGCAATTGGAATTTCAAATCATGTAAGTACATGTGGTGTGACAACACCACAACAATTTGAATGTAACAATGACCATGACAGCACAATGACATGACGATGATGACACTCACCTGGCCCCTGACCGGGGCCCCTTCTGCTGCCTGCCTTTGCCTTCTGCTTGATCCTGTGTGTATTTCACTTGCTGTTTACTAGTCGGAGAGGCTCAACTGTTTAGCAGCATATATGTGCATGTTAGCAAGCTGCAACAAGAAATTAGCAAAGGACCTACTCTGAGAGCCAAAGTGGGGAGCAAGAGAGTTGTTATTCCCAGAATACATGACATCAACATGTCATGTGCTGTCACATTCATAGCGAGCTCTGTCAGGAATGCCATAGGCCTAATTTTTCTGAGTATCCAATTATGCTGACTGCGGCAAGCACTCACTCGACGCCTGAAAATGGGAACCATGACCATGAGTCGGCTCTAGTCTACAATGAAACCAAGGATCTCTTCTAGCATACAATGTGAGTTGTCCATGTTGACATGTTCAGTAGGTGAACTGGGGATCTTCAGGAAGTGGATTGGATGGCCTAGGTGCATCATCCATCGTGCATTCGCACTGTCCATACTGATGCACTTCCTCTTGCAGCTAGCATCCATCGTTTCAAGTCGTGACATGTGCCAATCATCTGGCCGCTATTCCCATCATATCCAATGTCGTCCGCATCGTTTTTGCAGTCCAAATTGCCCTTGACGTCTCTCGACTTGACTCTCCCCCCCCTCATGGCCTCTGGCCCAGGGTATCACAACACAACGCCTCCCTTTTGACGTTGCACTCACTCCCGTTGCATAATGGGGCATATCTCATTGCATTCAGCACCTTCAACAACCCTTTTGCAGCCTGCCTTGTTATCTCTGGGGTATCACCAGTCACTGTGGACATCGCCTGAAGTGGCCGTTTCACTGCCTGGCTCCTCTGGAGTCCTTCTGGGTGAGTTCTCCTCATCCCCTCAGCTCCGAGCTTTCCCTGATGTGTTCTATTGCACTTAGCACCTTCTTTGGGCCTGGTCCTGGCATCCTCATTGCACCAGGATACTCCTGACGCTTCCGACATATGTATCTACTTTGCAGACTCTGGTAAGTACAGCTTCACAGCTCATATCACCTTTTCCTCTCCCAGAACTTCAAGTTTGATGGTGGTGCTGGAGGCTCTTCTGGGTATGTTGTCGTCCAGTCCCCATTGAGGTGTGCTGACCATTTTTCTTCAGGCTAGCGTCATCAAGTGTACATGCATCATTGTGCTACATCTCTCCCCCCTCAATGAACTTGGCTCCATGTGTTTGAGCCATCTGTATGGCTTTCGAGTTGCCTGGTGTGCAGATGAATGGCTGTGGTGACGTCTATGGTTGGGTTCATCCTTGGGTAAGCCAACCAACCATCTAGCTAACGAACATCAATCGTCATTGGCACAGACTGGGTGACTGACATTGTGAAAACATCCTGCTCAACACTAACACGGGCGACTTTGTACATGTCAACTTCAATTGTCTCTTTGAAAACATATGCCCTCCTCTCCCCATTACATAGTGCACACTCAAAGGGCAAAATGTTGAAAGTCCCCAAACTTGTCCATTCCATCTGACACAAAACATGATCGATGGGTTGTAATGGGTGTCAAAGGCATCTTTCGCATCACATGTGAGATGATAATGCAGTTGTTGAGGAATAACAAGGATTCATTGATGAGTGTCTTCAACACCCTCATCCACAATTCGCTCGTCAAGTGGGAGGACAAGAAGATGGTAAATGTTGAGTCTTGTTCATTTGACGAGGCTTAGAGAAATAAATAAACGATACAGGACCACAATTGATGCAATGTGGTCAAGTCCTTGACCAATTTGTGCCACATGGCCAAGAATGCACTTCGCCCAATAGAGTGAAAGCTGAGGGGTGTATTCACCATCCAACATCAGACCTAGTGTTTCAAAGTCCAGTCCAGGACTGGTGAAAAGACTGGCAACTGGACTGGACTGGACTGGTCATGCAACTAGACTGCAGTTGCAGTTGCCTGGCTTATGGCGTCTGACATTCTATATGCTCACTCGGACCTACAGCCAACCATTCTCCTCATACAGAAACACTGCCGCCGCACAGTTCAATGAATGTCAACACTACCTAAGAACCACCCCCTCTACCCCCATATTAAAACAGCGAGAAAAGGGCGAAAGAGACATTGGTCCCCATTACACCAACTATACTACACTATGAGCATCAACCCTGACCACATGGAGACCATCACCCCAGTTCACCATCACCCATGTTGGTGCCCCAAGATCTGAATCGCCATGAAAGAGGATCCCATTGATGCTGCCATCCAGGATATCAAAGCAGAAGCAGAAAAAGATGTATGCTTGTACTTGGACAGATCAGGAATGAAAGGGGGAATAGGAGCAGCAGCAGTTCTGAGAAGGAAAGGAGTGATGAAGAAAATGGTCAAATTCCACCTGGGAGTGGATGCACACCACACAGTTTTTGAGGGCGAAGAGGTAGGGATGCTACTCACAATGGAACTACTGCGCAGAGAGCACAGAGTGAGATGGGTATCTATCGCAGTGGACAACAAAGCAGCTATTCAAGCAGCAAGGGCTTTCAGATCTGGGCCCAGGCATTACATCATGGACTACTTTCATTCATCATTGGAGCAGATGCTCAACCTTATCAATGTGGACCATGTCACGATCCGATGGATGCCGGGCCATGCGGGTATCCCAGGAAATGAGGAAGCAGATTCCCATGCCAAAGACATGGCCAAAGGGAAAACCTCACCCACCCACCTCCTCCCAAAGCTGCTCAGATGCCATAACGTGCCACGGACTCTTCCAAGGAGCAAAGCAGCAACAAAAAAATGGTTTAAAAAGAGGGAAAAAAACCCAGCAGAAAGCCATTTTCCAAATGTCCCCAAGAGCACTGCTTGCTCTCCAAATCGACCCTTCGCTACCAACTGAAAATTTCCTAAAAGCGAGCAAGGGCCTGTCAAAACAGCACACATCCATCCTTTTCCAACTGCGCTCCGGCCATGTCCCACTAAACAAACACCTACACTGAATAAGAAAAGCTCCCAACCCACACTGTCCCCACTGCCTGGGATGATGCGAGACAGTCCAACATTTCCTCTTGGAATGCCCTCACTATGACCAAGCACGGCGACAACTGAGATACAAACTATGGGAGAGAGCACAGCGAATCGAAATCCTACTGGGAGACCCCGCATGCATAAAGGATATGTACATTACAATATATCAATGCCACAGGATGATTCAGCCAAATCTACAGTGATCTTACCCTGCCGAAAGACAACAAAGCCAAGTGAACACACCCTGCACCATCCTACCTATGCCCGAAACGTACCATGTCACATCCCGCACCTCATCCCAACACACAGTTACCTCCCCACGTCCAAAGTTGACCACCCTCACTTAATTATTCATTCTTCTCTCTCGGCTTATGCTACTCATACCTTATACTCACCTACTATCAACCCTCTGGGCACCGCGCAGCCCACCCGCTCACCCACACAAGGGACTCGAGCAAATAACTACATACAAAGCAACTTGATTAGCAGCCCTCCTAGAATACTACCACCACATGTACTGTCCAGTAAGAGGCACAGCCCCATGGACAATAAACAAGGTTATTAATAAATAAATAAATAAAACCCCTCTCCTTTACTCTACTCGGG
Organism: Boletus rex-veris; assembly: GCA_038088795.1. Lineage (NCBI taxonomy): Eukaryota > Fungi > Basidiomycota > Agaricomycetes > Boletales > Boletaceae > Boletus > Boletus rex-veris. The sequence continues at coordinate 14,170 of JBBPJQ010000867.1, forward strand.
ATTTCCCCAGTTGTGTTGTATAAGTGTCAACAATGTCATCGCACATGGCATATCAAACGAGTGTGTCAAGTTTGTCTGAATACATGTAATCTCAAGGAAGAGGCTAATGCCTCGGGTCCAGCCGACCACTCCAAGACAACGATATCATCAACATCAACATTACTGTTTACCTCAATGGGTATCATGGCGATACTTCTCAAATGTTTCTCATTGGTCCTGTCATATGTCATGTTGTCCTTGTCATGTTCATCGACGGTGACATACAAGCGAGTTGTATAGGATGAATCAGGATGTGAACTGGTCTCCATGGCCAACGCAGCCCTTCAAACGGATATCGACATGTGTGGACCCAGATGTCCATTCAACACCATTGGTCATGCTATCCACGAGTTGGTATGTCACACAACCTATTTGGTGTGCAATGCCTTGTTGGGACATGGGATTGGAAGGGTGTTTCATCAACCTCCTTGGATATATCATACACATACCCCTTCTTCCCATCTTCGCACGTGCGATTCTGATACCTAATGGATTATCGTGCCAGTGCCACCAGACCCAGACCATCTGGCACAGAGATGAAACTTGTAAAAGCAAAGGGTATTCTGGTAGGTCGTCGTAAACAATGTGATCCATCCCATCGCTCACCTGTGTCTTTCCAGTCCCCCCCACTTGCCCATTTACTTGCAGCCACCATGGGAAAGGCTCTACCTAGATACACATCCTCTTGGCTCTCTCAACAATCACCAGAAGCATTGTGTTCACATGGACTGCTCATGACAGGGATTTATTTTAGCATCTATGCCATTGGCATGGTCGGTACTGCCTATGGCATCTACTCACTCGCTTTTTATATGTCTCTTTCGAGTCTTGCATCTCTGACGCCTAGCTGGTCCCTTGCAGTCCAAGCCAATGAAAAAGGATTAAGTAAATACGTGCATAGACTTGATTCTTGCTTGCCTTTTGCTTGCTTTTTAATACATACATATACTATGGTGTGGGTGCCCTGAGCATGTTTTCTTGCATGAAGTCTTGAACACCATCAGGCTGAATCTCACGAGCAGTGGACTACACATATTCATTTTGATAGCCTATACTCTCTACTCCTTTCAATGCCACACAGCCCATCCAGGGTACATCTTGGACTATAATGCCACCATAAGTCATCGAAAACAGGGGCAAGGGATTAGAATGCACATACTAAATTCCCAGTGTTGGTCACTTCCTGAATCAACATCTTCACCAAATCACCTATTGAAACCTTTCGCTCTTCACTGCTCCCAGATCCCCCACTTTCACTGTGATTTTGGGGTCTGATTAGTGTTTAAAAGTCTGGTCCAGTCCAGTTTTTGACCTTCCTAATTAGGCAACTGGACCAAAACCAGTCCTGGGAAGGTCCCAGGGACCTGCAACCTGCAACTGGACCGAAAAAAACCGGTCCAAATGAGTCCTACAATCAGTTGCAACTGGTCTTTTGAAGAACCGGTCGTCTGACCCCTATCCCGTGGGAATGACACTTCGCAGTAGTTACACAGATTGTAGTACAGACTCAGGGGGTTCTGTGGACCTAATATTCACCCAGACCGGTCCACAC
>JBBPJQ010000868.1:0-15740 GCA_038088795.1 Boletus rex-veris
ACCGGCCAACCAGTAGGTCCAGGTGGAAGTGGATTGGAGCGTCTCGAACCAACCAGCCGTTTGACAACATAAAGTCCTGCTCCGAAGAGGCATACATCAACCAAAGATATTGCCTTAGCCATTGATGCCGAGGAACCACTGGGAGGTGGAGAAGGGGAAGAAATATCGGCTAAAACTGTTCATGGTTGCTACATATATGAACCAGAAATAAAATTTCCGTAGTGATCAAAGTACGGAACCTGTTTCATCCGTTTCGTTCCCTGGATCTGAGGGTCAAGCTGCGTGCCAAACGGCCCCATGTTACACTGCGAAGTAGTTAGCTCAAAGTTGAGTGATGCCAGGCAAGGCTTCGACTCGGCCCCCAGCCGGGCCGAGCCAAGCCAAGCTTTAGGGCAATTGGGGCTCGGGCATCGCCGCTTGGCAGGCCATGCCACGGCTAGGCTGGGACTCGTGAGTCGTGAAGCACCGTTTCTCCGGCATATCCCCATGATGTCAGCTGTACAGTGAAACCTGAGACACAGACAAGTGTGTAGAACATATTGGGAACATATGCAATGGAGCAATTGCCATGACAACTGACCATATGTTCCCAATATGTTCCCAGGACATGGTTCCTCACGTCTGTGCTGTGAGAAATTTTAGCTACGCTTCCGGCGTGAAAATAAACTTACATAAAATATACTAGGTTACGCCGCAGGCGGAGAACCAAGCTCCAGGTCAAAACGGGCGCCAAAGCTACGTTCTCAAGTCACAAGCATGTCAAATAACATGGTGTCGCTTGACACATTCCCCTCACCCTCTGACGATGTCGATGAATCCCCACCCCCAAGCTTACCGTTATCGGGCTACAAGCGCAAGAGAGCACCCACACCGACAGATGATGAAGTCGAGCCATTGCAATCGGAGTTGGGTAGTCCGGCGAGTCAGCCATCTCATCATTAGGCAATAGCACAAGTACCGGTGTACGGCCCGTTTGGTTCGATGGCAACAATACCGTATGAATAATCTGAAACTGGGAATGTCTGATGAAAGGTTGAGATCGTAACATCCCGAACCCTGCTGAGCGGTCATCAATTCAAGTAAAAGAAACCGGTGACAGTTATTGAGCTGAGCCGTGACGCACCTGTCTTCAAAAATCGTTTTCATGACTTTTCAAACAAGAATTTCAAAAGGTGTAACGTACCTGCTGCCAACGACAAACTTGGTTCCGCCCAGCTCACTAGCACGCTTCCCAAACCCGGCTTCTGCTCTACCGTCGTCAGAGCAACGTTCGAAGTCACCAATGTCGCAGGGAACACTCACTTGGCGGATGACGCGCACGACTACAGCCCCGGACACATCGCAACAGCCCTCTACCGGTGTAGACATATCTATCCAAGCAGACTCTTCGTCACCCCATGCTGACCACCCAAATTACATTATATCCTACTAGCACCAGATCAGTTACGCTGCAGACGATGACCCATTCAGCGAGAGTCGCAAACCTAAGAAGACGAGTCTACCGGACGTACGTCATGACAATCGTCACCCGGAAGAAAATTCAATGCGACGTGGAACGGTCACGAATCAAAAACATCCTTAGCGAAGAACTGTGTGAAACGCGGTACGAATGCGCGAGAGGACTTGAATGGCATATGACCAGCTTTTTCTCGAACGGAGTTGGTGCGAGGTCAATCGACTCCTCCAAACGCGTCGACAAAGCAATCGTCCAGTTGCCGTACAAACATGGACTCGCAAGAGTATGCCAAAGACTTGTAATCTTCTCGCACATCGCGAGCCCCTATTGCCAACGAGAAGTGCCTTCGCGTGGCTGAATCGACGCGTCAGTCAGCACTGAATCCTAAGGTGTCCTTCCGAGACCGATCCCGAGCGGTCCAGGATACAACAAAAATGTGCCACCTTGGCGAAAAGGCTCAGACGGACTCTTCGGTGTCGCCCTGTCTGGTCCGACGCGTGCTGTATCAAAAGAGTGGCAGCTCCAGAGCGGGAAGTTGAAGCAATTCGTTCCATGTACCAGTGGCACTGTGGCACAGCCTCGCCAACGCCTGTATCGTCCACTTGGGACAGTCGTTTCACGAGAGGGTGGACGCTCCAAGCATTCTTGACACCCAAAAGGACAGGTTTCCTATGGCAAAGACTGGAACCCATCCGCAACCAAGTTCATGAACGCGGGGATAAAGACAACGAGGTGATCAGTGATCACGCGTGCCGCATATCGGGCCAGAGATTCAGTCATGAGTCGCCGCTGCGGCGTTTCCATCCCTCGCGTGAACTCGGAGCTGGTTGCGGAGATCATGATATGGTCCGCCGGGCGCAACACCGCGTATATTCAAGGACAGGCCAGGGGTCTTACGCCCACCTCCGAGGGCCTCTGGCATCCCGATCGCGCGTGGTCACGGAACGCAGCGTTCAATCACCCCATGGTCGCGCTCGCCAGCAATTCCCACCTTCTTTACCTTCCGATTTTATCGTAAATTGACTCTGGGCCCGGTGAGAGGTGGCTTCCACGTTGGTACTACGTGGTACTTTCATGGGTATGTCCCTCTTGAATCATTCATGGTCCGTGCCGGTGGCATGGGCGCCGCGCTTCCACCACTCGTTATCGTGGAAGAGCCCGATGCCACGAGTATGCATTGGGTATTGTGAACTTTGATCGCTCGGAATAGGATGGCCACCGAGAGTGTTGGTACGTGGAAGAACGTAAGTACCTTGGGATCTTGATGGTGAAAGAAAAGTGGGGCTGCCAGTGGGACAAAATGAAGTATTAATCCCTGATAGGCAGTAATTCCAACTTAGTAGCTAAACGGTACTAGTAAACGCCATGCTCGCCATGTCTCGCCAGCCTCGTTGAGCAAGTCATGCATATGTTCCATCTATTCAAGCTAATCAACTATGTACAGATCAGATCTCTGCATCCCGCAGAGGAAAAGAAAAGGGAAAGAAAAACGTAAAAAACCAAATGAAGTGTGGTGAACCGTGCACACCAATACACGACACCAATAATTTTAAAAGCTATGGAAACAGGTCATCCCGTCCTTCATAGGTAGCCTAGAAATGTAGGTGGAAGGGACAAGTTAGTGGTGCGACATATAGTAGGGCTCCTCTGCGTAGAGTAAAGGGGGTAGTTACGATGTGGGCGTGGTTCAAATGACAGGTGAATCCGAGGAAAGGTTGGGAGGTATCGCGAGAGCGGAGGTTGGAGATGAGTAGCGGACTGCTTCGTCACCGATGCCGCACTCTGAGAGTGAAAGAAACAGACAAAAATCGAAGAAAAATGACAGCGGACTAGTCCCAGTCAATGGTAAAACCTCCAGGTCCAGAGGCAGCGATCCCAATCCCTCGGTCAGCTTCACGTTTCAGCCATTTGAGAGCACGTTTGTCATCTTTGATGTACGCTTCTAGTCTCTCAAGGCACTTCTTGTTATGATCCTGTGTGAACGGACATCAAGTAAGCCAATTCGCCCAACATGTAAAATAATTGCCAACGAGATACCTTGAGCCACTGCTTTTCTTCTTTGGTCAGCATATTTTCTTTCACCATCCGGGTTTGGATCGGTACACAGGTAAACCGTTCAAAACCGAGCCAGATATCGCCGTTGAACTCGCCCCTAGTCTACATTCGTCCCATCAGATGCGGCGTAACGGCGGTGATGAAGGGGGCTGACACACCTTCACACGTCTAACGACCAAAGCAGACTCAAGGCGCATACCCCATCTGCCCTCAAGGTCTGATACGAAGATTCCGTCAGCAATGGACATCAAGTAATCAGTTGAGCGGGAAACGTACAAAACCCAGGTTCATTGGTGATAACGTGGCCCGGCGTAAGAGGAATGTTGCTTGAGAAGCCGTGCGGCCCTTCGTGAACGTTCAAGAACGAGCCAAATCCGTGACCCGTTCCATGCTGCGGACCACGTTAGATGGACGTAAGGACACACGAGGATGTACATACGAGGTAGTTGAGACCATCTTTCCACAACGCGCGGCGGGCGAGAACATCTAATTGCAGGCCGGTGGTTCCTTCAGGAAAGACGGCACTATCGATAGCAATCTGGGGTATAGATGAGTATGGTACGTGGGGAACTGATCGATGGCGCGAAGCGCCGTTGACGTACGTGTCCTTGCAGCACACGTGTATAAGCTTCGCATTGGTCTTGTGATGGACGACCAAAATGGATTGTGCGAGTCGTGTCACATGTGCCGTCCCGGTACTGGCCACCAGAGTCGCTGAGGTAAAGAAGATTCATAAGCATCGGAGATATCAACAGTAGCCTCGAGCACCTACTTCAAGTAAGGCGTCTCTCGATCAATCATTCTCGCGTTCAGTTTCGATGGCGAATAATGCGGTAAAGCTACATAGGACATTCAGGACAAATATAGGACATACCAGACAGATCACTCACCCGCGTTAGGTCCGCTAGCAGAAATATTCTCGTAGGCGAGGCCCCAGTAATGCTTGTTTTGCCTCCTATATTCTGTGAGACGCCACGCGGCTTCCCATTCCGTGATATCGTAGCCTTGAAGGATCTTATGTTCCAGCCAGGCAAGCCATTTAACCTGAGGGGGAATGACGTGAGAGCGATGGAACAGATGAGACACTGATAGAACACACGTAGGCAGCTCCATCACGAAGATATGCACGCCGCAAGCCTTCTAACTCCACTTCATTCTTGACGGCCTTCATGTTATCAACGTGGGAGGGCACGACAGTGTAACGGAAGTGGGTCAGCATAAGTGATATCGCGTAGGATGTTTCAGGGGAAATAAGCAATTTGCCCTCGCCCCATTCCCTTCGTCGGAGGAAGGGCCAAATATCATTGTACTCCCTTCTCTCAAGCTTGAGAGAGCGCAAGTAATCTTCGGTATCATCCGTAAGCTTGACTGCATCAAGGAAGAGGATGACTTTATCGGCGGAAATGAACAGGTAGGAATAGAATAGAGGGTTGAAAGGGATATCGGATCCGCGCAAGTTCAATAAGTACGCTAATGGAATACCGTCAGCTTGGGTACACATTGATTTGGAGTCGTTTTACATACCAATGCTGGACAGTGAAGTAATGAGAGTTCCAACGTGCTTCTGCGCTGCTGTTGGCGGTGACTTGGAGTATGTGGGGACAGCTGGCGGCTGTGCTCGAATCCATTGTCGCACTTGAGCGAGCTTTGATGATGCATCCTGGCCAGTGAAGTCCAAGGATTGGACAAAAATTGGATCCTTCGAGCGCAGTGGTTTGTCCTTCCAGCTGAGGTCGATGAAATTCTGAGGAGGAAAAACTAGCTTTGATCCTTTCGTGTTGAGTTTGGCAATCAGTTGTGTTGCCTTTTCGTGCGAGATCGTGCGAGCATCAACACCAATCTTGGAGTCTTTGGCGCGATCCTACGACACACCTTCAGGATCGTGATCAGCATCCGCTCACAAACTGCTTACCACAAGCCAGTCGATCCATTCCTTCGGTCCATCAACAGCACCTGCTGGGATTAGATACCAGTTAGAATCTAACTCCTCACGTGCTTGCAACCAATATCGAGAATCGGTGACAAGGTAAGCCGCTGTCTTGGAGACGATGGCTTGACCAGCACTGCCAGAGAATCTGTGCATCACATGAGGCGCTGCTGAACAATGCCGATCAAATACACTCACCCAGAAATCCATTCTCTGCGCTTGTCGCTGGAAGCGACGTATTCGGATTGATGTGGATCCTCCGTAGGAATAACACTGAAAACAAAGAACCCTAAGGTGACAGACAGACATGTACAGCCAGCTACTCACTAATAATCAAGACCGTCTTTCACCATCAATTTACGGAGCTGTTCGAGCCTGTTGGACGTATCTACACGTTCCTTGATAGATGCAACATCGGCCATCTTGCGCTCCAAGGCGGACCCAACAAGGGTACTTGATGAATCGTTAGAGAGCAAGGCAGGGCGTTTGCTAGCGCTGGACCTGGAAGAAGTGCGAGTAGGAGAGTCGTACTTGGGAGGAGATCTCTGCGAGTTGACGGAAGGACTCCTTTCCAAAAGGTCTCGCTCCCTCTCCTTAACTTTGCCAACTCCCCACCCATAACCCCATTTCGCGGACCTCTTTGAATCGGCCCTGACCAAGTTTGGCTTGCTGCCAAGGGGTGATGACTGGGAGAGCTTGGAGTTGTTGGCGGCTGCAACAATGTGATAGGGCTCAGAATCTGTGTCGAACTCGAGTTTCTCCGGGTCAGAGAGCGTCCGTGTTGTTGAGTACGATCCTGAGCGTACGAGTCGAGCAGATTCCCGGGAACGATTAGAATAGTGACTTTCCGATAGGTGAGAGCGGTTATCGGATTTGTTTGATGATGAGGTCTCAGACTTTTCCGAGTCGGTACGGACGAGTGGACTCGCTTCTCTGAACCTGGGCTTGTTCGAGCGGAAGGGGAAGCAAATTGGCGGGGGGGGTGGAGGCGGCGGCGGAGGCGGCGGGGCCATGGTCGCGGCAGGGAAGTGATGGTTGGAAGCCAAGAGCCTTAACTGACCCGCGAAGGAGAATGAGTGATTACACGAGGCAGACTGGCCATAGGGTCGGGAGTAAAATTGACCTTGGATGAGGTGGCTCGCAGCGTGTGAATTTGCTGACAAATGCAACCTGCGTCGCCAACTTCGGGAGCCCGTGTGATCCTACATAGCTGTCGGTCCCCGGGCACTAATAACGAAAACGGCCAGCGTAAAGAACCGGTTGCGTTCAAGTTCCCGTATGATCCTACCAGATCCTGTCGTTACCCGGACACCAATAACGAGACGGCCAGCGTAGAAAACTGTGCCTTTTGGATCCGTTCCATCGCAATGAAATCGCCGCCCTTGAACGAGCGAATCACGGAATTCTCATTCGCTTGGTCTTCCCGCCAAGCAAACAAGGTGCATCATACCGGCCCAGCCAGGAATGGCTGGTGGACTGCGAGGCTTAACCACCAATATGGTTCGTTACACGTGTATTACGAATAGATGAACCCCGTGTGCCTCGTAATTGCCCGCGGGGGGACCGTTTAACGGGAACACGAGGCAACAACGATTACCGTCGACGAGGTCGTGTTTCAGTGGCATGCCCCTGGAGCCTGAACGTTGGAGCTTCCATTTGTGGTACTCGCGGGAAATATAGAAGCGATGCTGCTTTCCTGAATCCGAGATATAAGACAGACCAATTTGAACTAATATATAAACTGATGCCCGGAGAGTGAGATGCAAACCTGAAGCTGCCACATCAGCTAACGTTCTAGGAGTAGTCTGAGAAATGATGTGAGAATTTGGAAGGCAAAGGAAGGGTGCATATGATGGTTCCGGGTATATGCTGTGAATCGGGGGCAAATGTGATCGCGTTAAATGTCCCATGAGGAATGCGCATGTAAAATCGTCATATCCAAGTTTGACCAAAATAGATGAGGGTATACCAGGGTTCGAAAGGCAGAGTGGGGCGAAATATTTCGAGGAGGCCACTACCTTTTAATTATACTCGCCTATCATTCAGCGCATACATTGATGGGAATGCATCATACTCACAGGGATCAAGGGTACAAGGCAATGAAGAAAGGAGATGAGCTCAGGAGGTGCCCATAGTAAAGGTTGTGACCCTTTGACGCACCAGGAGACTGATCCTCGGACCACCGCGATGCTGATCTGTGGGAAGCGCGGCGCTCTGCACTGCACGATGTTCGATGTGGAGTGATGCATTTGAAAGAGGAATGGAACGTCCCAACGTGTCGTCGCTCCTTCGCTCAGTTAGCTCGGGGAGCTCCGTGAGGAATGGAGGGACTGCAAGGGCCTGCACCGAATTTGGCGAAGTATAGTGAAGGTTTGAATGAAGGATGGTTAACGAGCACCAGCACCATAAAGGTCCGGATTGCGGAGCCCGAGCGAATCGTCGCGCACAAGCCAGAGAGTCACGTGACTTTACTTGTTGCGTAATGCTGCCACAGTACCGAACATCCACAAATTATACCTCCTTCTTACTGAAAACTTACTACTGAGTCCAATTCAACCGGATAAAGTATACCGGGCAGCACTCTTCCCATCACCAAAGTTGTTTAGGGACGCCACCATCTGGCAAGCATAGCTAATAAGTGAGGCATGAGGTCATAGAGGACTCATCTCATCTGTAGAACCCCCTGCCAGAATTGGTTGAAAGCACGGACTCTATCACGAATGATTTTTAGTGCTCGGATTGGGTAGGGATTTCAAACCACTAGTCTGATTCCCCTGCCCGCGACCACGTTTCATGGAAATGGGACCATGCAAAGCCAGTGCACAGACAAGTTCGTTATCGTCCTTTAGGAGAACTGGATTGCAGTTTCTTCACGGAGATACAACTCCTAAACGCCAATTGTCTCAGATACGATCACAATATCGATCCTCTTGTGTCTTCATGCGTCGGTTCCAAGAGACATCTCAAGATTTGTGAGCCACCCCTCTTCCAAGTCCACTCCTGTGGGGTCGGGTAGACTAATATTAGGAGCAAAGTGATCTGTCCGGAAGCTATATTCGCAGTCTCATTCTTCTACTGGTGATTACTCCGCGAACGTGACCAGCCTCGCGAATTCGCCCGTCCGCCAGCGCACGCTATTTGTTCAATGTTAGTTTCAGCGAGGGCATCGAATGACTTTTGAGGTGTTAAATGTGACTGGCCATCAGCGGTTCAGCGTTGAGCGTGTTTGGAGTAGGATTGGGTGTGGGCGTATCTTAAAGCTGATGATATTTACATCTAGCATGGGAAGTAAAGAGCAAAACAAAACCTTAGCCATTGGCCAACATTTGGTCCTGCATTGATGGGTTGACTTGTTGTAGCGAACCCAGCTCTGTACGTCACTACCTTGATGGCAAAAACGAAAGTATATGGCGTCAGAGGTCCGGAGTAATCTACACCTACTGTACATCGACAGTACGGATACCGACCATTCAATTCGATCAACGATGTCCCCTCGCGGACTCGGACTGCAATCAGGCTGTCTGTCGCAAATCGCCTGTATTTCACATGTGCCAGGGAGCAAGCAACAGCGCCCCAAATGGCTGCATGAGCCAGACGACGTGTCGCAGTGCGTGCGTGGCAAATTCAAGCAGAGCAGCACTGCGCGAGAAATCCAGGTCGAGAAGAGGATCTAGTGATGGACCAGGAGTAAACCTTTTATCTTAGAGAAATTGACTGAGGTTTTGATCTCTATGTCCCCAAGTACGGGTGTCGTCGCACGGTAAACGGAGTAGTCAGGGTTGTACTCGAAGTTCGAGACGGCGACGGGGTTGGTGAGTGGGAAAACAACGCCAGGAAGTCTCAGTCGACCAGCGGTAAGTGAGACAGATCGTATCAGCCGCTCATACAGCGCAACTGCGAGCGAGGCTAGAAAGGATGAGCGCAATGCCATCACCATGCCATCCACCTCAGTTGTCTCGATGGACGGTGGAACATGCGGTGGCACAATTTGGTTGTAACCGGTGAGGTCGCCGGGGGGATAGCTGCGGCGACTACCGGACCTCCGAGTCCATGCGAAAAAGCTTGACATTGTCTGAGCATGTCAGGATATAATCCAGGAGGTGACCGATAGCCTGATTTTCCTCGCCATATATCGCTGGGATCGCAACATAATGCCGAATAGCCATACAGGTGTCCTCCTTGCGCATTGTTTTCCGCGTGACTAAACAGAACTTCTTTCGCATCCTGTCTAACCCCGGATGAAGCGTAGCCAACTCCGAGGTGGAGAAGTTCATCGCCCGTTCCATCTCCGAGAAGATCAAGGGCGATTCTTCGGGTTGAAAACATCCGATCCAAGATATGGCTTCCGGTCCTCGGTGTAGAATTGGACAACCTCGGAGGCGATATATTCTTGGTACATCCACCCACGATCGTGAGGGACGAGCCATGGTACCCCCTGAACACGGCGATCAACGATTCTTACCGGACCACCTTGTCGAGCTGGTTCACGCACGTATCGCTCCATGCCCACCGGAATTGAAGATACCGCACGAGCCCACAGGATTTTTGTTGTAATTGCTGTTCCTGGGAGACGGCTGTAGTCCGTAGATTGAAACATTCTCGACCAGCTGGAATGTTGGTTCATTCGCCTGCCACCGGTGCGACAGCATCACGTATCGGTAGAACTCCAGCCCTTTTCGAATACGTGAATGGTCGAGCTGAATAGTCATTGAAGACCGCAACTTATCAGCGACCGAGGGTTCCTCAAAAGCCCGCTGTTGGACGTGTTTTGTCGATGACAAATTGTCATACGGATGACTGGTAGCGGTGGCGATCATCGATGAGGGCACGCGACATGTCATGAATAACCTCTTGACTACACATCGAATCGTGGCAGTGGCATTGACGTACTGATGACGAAGTTTTGTGATCCAGATATAATCAGCGCGTGTTGTTCTGCACAATACTGATAAACGGCTCACCATGAATGTGCGGATCAGGAGACTCTTTGGGCTTCAAGATCACGGTCTTGAATGGCTCGAATTCTTGGTGGCATGAGAACCTGAATCATAAATAAGTTCCATTTGAGGTAGCATAAATCACAGTTCGTACTTTGTCAGCATCAATTGATGCCTCCTTCCACGAACCTATGAACGTTTGCCCTCTGCATCGCCTGAGAAGAGTATCGGTAGTATTGGTCGGACAGAACGACAGAGCGCTAGAGTAGTGTTAGATCACCACGTCATAGCTATTAGAGTCCACGGCAGCGTCACCCAGCTTGTCCAGCTAATGGGCACAGCGTCCTTAGAACTCTAGGAGATCCTTGAATCAGATCTGGCTACGTCGCCATCGTCATCGTAACCACACACCAGATTCCCACCGCGCTCGTTCCTCGTATATGCTCGGCGTGTCCTCTAATAATACGTTCCGCATCTGTCGGAAGCACTGGCATTCCATTGATTCTGTGATGCGGTCATCCATTTCCAGCATCTCGCAAATTACGCGGGTAACGATAAACCTTGTAAGCTTGAACTGAACTGAACCAATGTGAATATTCAGCTCTAGATTGTCATGTGAGCGTACCTTGGCAGTGGCACACGATGCTTCGTGAGCTGAGCTACATTCCAACGCTATACTCGCCCACCTAATCAGCACAGTATGCGGGGTCGAGGGGCTGGGCGACAACGCAGCAGAATAGGCCACAGCCGCCTCGTGTCGCTTCTAGGCGATCAAATGCCTCGCCCTCAACTCTTTCCAGCGTCGTAACGCATCGGTGTGTAAACTCTGATGACAGTAATTGAACACTGTCTTGCGGTGAGCGACACAGAGGTTCACCAGCAAGCCAGTCCATGATGAACCTATCGGGTTATCATCCATTTATTTACAGTATTCGTGATCTCGAGAAGGACCGTAACATCAATTATGCGGCCCTCTTACATAATATAATTCACAACTGTTGATGCTTTTGCTCGTGTGCATGGAGACGAGACCATCAGCTTTGTGGTGAGTCGTGCGGAGTTGACCATCTGCGAGATTTGTCCGTCTGACGGACACGAATCTCAATGAAGCCCAGGTGAGGATGTCAATGAACATACTCGAACCTTCGTTCTGCTCACGAAGGACGTTGATGGTTCCATTCAGGCCATGTTTTGCTGATCAGCTGTGCAGAGTCTCAACAAGTTCATTGCGGACTCCTTGACAGCATTCTGGAGATCCGTGACTTTGTTATCTAATATATATGCATTTCAACAGGATGTAGGTCGGGGTGACGATGGACATACTCGAGCTCTCCTCCTGGGCAAGAATGGACCGGACGAGGCTATCCTTCTCACGATCGGCTTTTTGTTGAGACCCTATCAGTCGGATGCGCAGTTCTTGAACGGTTTTCTCGGGGCTCTATATTTTTTCGTCTGCTGGACATGGGCGTCAGCAACTTGACCAGTCACAGGAACATCGTGGTGCCACATTTTCAACCTTTGTGGACAGTAAGAAGTCGCAAATGGTTAACTTCGTGATCCATGCAGGTACACTTACATTGCCAAAGGAGTGAGAGGGAATAGTGTCGTTGATGAACGGGTTGATTTGGACTGGGACGTCGACAAGGAAGCGGCCGTTCTGACTGTCGTAGACTCTCCGAATGAGGTTGCGGTACCATAGTGAGTAGTAATACATAGCGTGCCGAGTGAAAACTTGACCGCAGCCGCAGCCGCTCGCACGGCGTAACCATGTCCATTGATCACCACCTTTACCTTTGCGCGACTCTCCAAATTCCACACCGTCACCAAGCCACGACGACTCAAGTACGCATATCCCGTCTTGTGACATTGCTATGTTGCAAACAGCACTTCCCGCTTCCATGAGCGTTCCAGCTTCCGTGCCATTTTGTATGCTCCAGCGCTGGATCCTTCTCCACCGCCGCTCACGATGTGCTTCCCATGAAACGCAACGGAATATATGTCATCTTGATCTTCTATTTCGATTGGTTCTGCTTCCTGTCGTGGACAATACCAGAAGAAGGACAGTTTTCATTCCAATCAGATCTAGGGAACGAAACGGATGAAACAGGTTCCGTACTTTGATCACTACGGAAATTTTATTTTTGGTTGTTTCATATAGCAAGTGTATGGAGACCATGAACCCGAATTTTTAGCTGATATTTCTTCCACTTCTTCCCCACCTCCCAGTGGTTCCTCGGCATTAATGGCTAAGGCAATATCTTTGGTTGATGTATGCCTCTTCGGAGCAGGACTTTATGTTGTCAAACGGCTGGTTGGTTCGAGACGCTCCAATCCACTTCCACCTGGACCTACTGGTTGGCCGGTGATCGGTAATCTCTTCCAGATATCTTCAGAGAAAAACTGGGAAGATTTCGCAGCCTTGGGTAAAAAATATGGTACGTATTTTCCACCCTTCTTCCCAGTTGCTCTCAAAGACTTACCATCTTATGTCAGGGGATATTTCGACTATAAGCATCCTAGGGACGCGCTATGTCGTTCTCAACTCGTACGAGGCCATCTCGGCGGTACTCGAGAAGCAAAGCAGCAAATGTTCGAATAGACCACACTTGACCATGGCATCTGATTTGGTCGGATTGAGCAAAGGAATGCTGTTCATAGATTACGGCGATCGGTTCCGCCAGTATCGCAAGCACTTTTACCGCTTGTTCGGCACCAGGAGTAGCACAGCGACGTTTAATTCGATCGAAGAGGAAGAAACCCACCGGTTCGTGTGCAAGCTGTTGCGGAAACCTGAAGATCTGGTTGATCATATACGCTCGTACGTGCACTTTGATCACAAGCCTATTTCCGTCCGTCATTTTCCCTACCCACTAGCACTGCCGGCGCCATCATTTTCAAGGTGACCTACGGCTATACCGTCCAAGAGGAAAAAGACCTGTTTGTCGAATTGGGGGAGAAAGTCATGGCTATGGTTTCAGTGATTGCAACTCCTGGCGCGTTCCTGGTGGACTTTATTCCCTCCCGTAAGGCTAAGCCAGGGTATTATTCGACCTGAATGCACACTCAAGATATACTTATATATAGTACGATATCTCCCCGAATGGTTCCCTGGTGCAAGCTTCCTCCGAGATGCCAAGAAATACAATCAGCTTTTGATGGACTCAATTTTGAAGCCTCACCAATATGTCGTGGATCAAATGGTATGATTTTGATATCTTTTAATGCTCAATGCGATTCACCTTATGTTGCGCAAGGCGGCGGGTACAGCGATTCCGTCTTTTTCGTCCACACTCTTAGAAGGAGGGGTGAGCCCAGAGGAAGAAGATATTATTATGTGGACTTCCATGGTTGTTTCTCTCGGCATGTTTTTTATTCTCGATCGTATTCATCTTTGACTAACCTCTCTTTTCTTCGCAGGTGCATCGGACACGGTACACCTGCTCATTCACGAAAACTATTATGCCCTGACCCACCTCGCATACAGGTTATCTCTGCTATACATTCCTTCTTTCTTGCGATGATCTTGTTCCCTGAAGTACAAGCCAAGGCTCAGGCGGAGCTCGACGCAGTAGTAGGCAGCGAGAGATTACCCACATTCAACGATCGTGATTCCCTTCCTTATATCAACGCAATCTGTAAAGAAGTCCTTCGATGGCACACCGTCGCACCGCTCGGTACCGTTTTCGAGTCCCTTTGATCTTTGACATACCGTATGCTCACTAAGCTTTTAAAAACAGCGATGCCCCATGTTGCCACGGAAGATATTTATTACAATGGGTTCCTCATCCCGCAAGGATCGTGCATCATTGGAAACTCGTGGTGAGTATTTGCGTTGGGCCAGGCTGGGCTGTTTGTTTGCATGGATCATGATACCATGTGTGCATGTGTGCATGCGCGTATTTCGGCCCCCGACAAATGGTGCCTGATCGCTAAACGCATCCATGTACACACAGGGCTGTTCTCCATGACGAGTCTACTTATCCCGATCCTGAGGTGTTCTGCCCCGAACGGTTCCTCGGTGAGACGACCCAGCTTGATCCCCAAAACGTCTGCTTTGGATTCGGCAGGAGGTGAGTTCGTCGTCTGGAGAGACCAACATCGACATTGACGCTTGCCAACCTTTCTGCCACATTGTGCCAGGATCTGTCCAGGTAAGTGCGCCGTTCGGACTCGCAACTTGCAAGGGTCATCTTGCGCTCATCATCGTCGTCACCATCACAGGTTTTCATCTCGCCGAAGCGTCCCTTTTCATCTCGGTCGCCATGTCACTCGCTACGCTCGTCATCTCCAAGGAGGTCGTCGATGGCGTCCCGGTCACCCCGAGCTTTGACGTCACCTCGGGGACCGTTTCGTGAGTACTTTTTTTTTCGTTGTGTTTTCGTGCAATGTATAGGTGACGCCGGTTCTCAAACATCCCTAGCCATCCAAAGCCGTTTAGGTGTAAGATCACCGCTCGGTCTGCAGTGGCCGAGGCCTTGTTGCGCGGTTAACGTCGTGTGGCTGGCTTGCCGCCGCGTGGGTTTCTATGACATCTCGATTGCTTCGAGATCGAGTACATACTTGTATTACTGTCCTTTTCACCCAAACATATCATCGCCCACATCTCCGGTCGTTCATAGCTACTCGACAAGTTATCGGAATTGAGTAAAAATAGTGCTACTGAGCTCGCAGAGACTTGAACATTGCGTTCCGAGATGACCGGTACCAAAACTCCAAGGGCCCAAAAAATTCCGAACCCCGAAACCTTTGATTTATGCAACTGGTCTACCATATGGAGTGTGTTCTGTGTTTATCCGGTTCAAATGGTAGTTCATCTTGAATTCCGGTGAAGTGTTGGCGTAGTGCTGTCGACCGAAGAGATTGCATTATTGTTGAGTTTTTCTGGTGGCCAAGTTGGGTGAAAAAGGACAGTAAGGCGTATGGATAATACAGATTTTTTTGGTCTGGAGATGCACTACTGGACATGACACGCGTCTTGACAAACCCTCGTTTTACCACATCCACATCTTACTGTTGTCCAGAAGGCGCAGCACCAGAACCCGTCTCGATGGGCTTCATGGCAGGGAAGAGAAGCACCTCCTTGATGTCTACAAACAACAACGCTCATGTCAGAGACAACACGCCGCCACGAAAACGACCACGAAAAACTTACTCGGAGAGTCGGTGAGGAACATGACGAGTCGGTCGATGCCCATGCCCCAGCCTCCGGTGGGAGGAAGACCGTGTTCCAACCTGATAGTGATAGATAACGAGGCACGTGAATCAAACGCCGCTCACGTTCACTTGGCCGAGCAGACTCACGCGTTCACGAAGGTCTCGTCGATCGGCTGCGCCTCGTCGTCACCTTGCTCCTTCTGCCTGGCCT
>JBBPJQ010000869.1:0-15740 GCA_038088795.1 Boletus rex-veris
AAATTGGAGGATGTTTACCGAGTCGGCACAGGCGTTCGGACGGAGAAGTCTGAGAAAGAAAGTCGAACATCATTTCTCGTGTGTTCGTTTGTCTTCTTCAGCTAGGCTGCCTGCCTAATCCGTTTGCGAAAGGTGCACCTCAACGACCTCGATGTATCTTCCTCACATATGGAAAGACTCACGAAGGACCTGCTTTCTCAGCATACCGTCACCCAGTTGTTCCTTAACACCGAACAGCCACGAGTTAAAGCTATCATAGCAAGCTTGCTTACTTCCACTACCAGATTGAAGGCAATCTTAAAAGTGACTTTTTTGCATGGTTTTTGAGCAATGGTCTAATGATCCCCCAGGCCGGTATAGATCAGTTATTCAATCAATTGATGCGACCAAGGCTACGAACTCTGGTACCTGACGTCTATAAGGACGTTTCTTATGTTCTGGACGAAGATGGGTACGCAACGGCAGAATATCAAGACGTTGTGAGGAAACGCTTTCTGAAGGTGTGGGAGGGGTTAACAGATGGGTACAAGGTCAGTCATTCGGCTTTCATAAGATTGACGCTTATCCCGAAGAGTAGGATGCTTGTACCGAAAACAATTACCGCATTTTGTTCGGTCTTGCTCTTGATGCTATTGTCCGACCATGGGAAAAACATATTTTGACTCTCCATTATTCTGAGGCATGTCCCAAACCTTTGATCTCATGTCTTTT
The DNA here is from genome assembly GCA_038088795.1 of Boletus rex-veris. NCBI lineage: Eukaryota > Fungi > Basidiomycota > Agaricomycetes > Boletales > Boletaceae > Boletus > Boletus rex-veris. The sequence goes on from JBBPJQ010000869.1 coordinate 712, forward strand.
CACTCATGCCTCCACTAGTTGGGGGCGATACGGTTCGACCGTGATCTCCGTTCCATAATGGCAAATCTGTCTTCCCAAACGATATTCGGCGACATTCGAGAGAAATTTACCCGCCTTCAACAGATCTCCTCGTTGCTGAACCTTGATAATGTAAGTTAGATCTAGTGCTACCAACGGCTCTACTAACCCCATACTCAATTAGGATGAGGACGTTGAGGCGTTCTATAGTGGATCGGGCATTTCTTGGACATTGAGCATACAGGAAGCCAAGGATATTGTCAGTCTGAAGGCTTGAGTCGTGAATAATTGTGGTAATCAACCCCATCGAGGCAGTCCCAAACTCTATACCACCTAAAATTGTCTTCCCGGATTAACCGAACGAAAGTTACTACATCATTAGCGTTCGACGGGTGCAATGGCAGATTATATAGATATCATGCAGGACCTACTAAGTTTCTGGGTGCTAAAGAAATGCTTCAATAGGATTGAAGTGGCTGTAGCCCAAAAATTCAAGCCACGGAACAAGGAATCCAGGAGTAACCATACATGTTCGTTCCGCAATGGGTAAGAATAGAGAATAGAACGCTGGAGTCAACCACGACGAAGAGCATCCAACCGTGCCTGAAGGGAGTCCTCATCAACAGGAGCATCGCCGCCCTGGTGGTCGTCTCCATGAGACGGTCCACTCGTCTCTCCAATTGCCACTGGCCTACGATTCTCGGTAAGAGGTGAGGATATGGCGCTAAGTCCGGTTGGCGCCTCAGTAAGCTATGTTTCATTGTCAGCCAGCGGTTCGTCAAGATTAGCTGGCGGTCCATACCTGTTGGGAGAGGTCGACGCCAATTTCATCGAGGACCTGCCTCAAGATCTTGTCGCCCTCCTCCTCTTCGTCTTCAAGATCGTCACCCATCACATCGTCCACAGCGTCCGACATCATCTCTTCTTTCATATCCATCATCGAACTTTCCTTCTCGAAATCGTTCATGATTTTCTGAATGGCTGGCAAATTGAGACCACGGTTCATGGAAGCCATAGCCTTCCAACGAACAGCGATTATGGAAACTGAGAGATATCGACATGAATTATGTGACGTACTCTTGTCGCTCCACGCATGGCCTCCGCCATTTGTTGATTGCTGCGAAGAGCCTGTATCCTCAGTCCAACGGCTTGGAGTTGTGTCTTCATCTGATGGAATTTCTGAACGTATCTTCGGGTGCGAACAAGATCCTTCGCCATGACTTTACATGCATTCTACTGAGATAGTTGACGAAGGTTGCCTGAAATGCAGGATGCCACATACCATCTGACCATCCTTGGCGCTCTTCCTTATATCTAAAACGAGCTTCTTCTCACTCTGCTCGAGCTTTGAGCGCTCTCGATCGAGCTCGCGCTGAGCCTTTGTGAGGGCTCGCTGGTGTTGACGGAGCCGTTCGGCGGGGGTGACAGTCCTGCCAAAGAGAGTTTCCTGTGATTGAAAATTAGGATGTTTCACCACACTGCGACTGGACGTACAATGATGTTCATGACTGTCGACGTTGCGTGCAGCAAGGGCTGCGACCGACTTTGAGCACAGCTAATGCATGAAGCTCACTGCGGCACAGCACGGAATGGGCCGTTCGGAGACTGAAATACGTCAAGCCCTGACAAACTTTAACCTTCAATTCGTTATACACAATCGCCATCATCACCACCCGCAACCATGGTATGTACAAAATACTCTTCCACGCCGTATCTGACAACGTTCGCTAGCCTCTCGCAATTGATCTTTTGAACCCTTCTGCTGAACATGAAAGGAGACAGCACAAGCTCAAGCGTCTCGTACAATCACCTAACTCATACTTCATGGATGTGAAGTGCCCAGGTCTGTCTCTCCTATTATGTGCGATCTGGATTTATTCCTTACACACATCTATCCCGTAGGCTGCTTTGCAATTACAACCGTTTTCTCGCACGCGCAATCAGTAGTTTTATGTGGGTCTTGCGCGAGCGTCCTATGTCAACCCACCGGTGGAAAGGCGCGACTAACTGAGGGTTGGGTCTTCACGATTGTCTACCTATGCACCCTGCTAATATCACACCATCTAGGGTCTTCTTTCCGTCGGAAGAATTAAACATCTCGACCCCACTGTTGCATTGCCAGTCAGCATCCCACATCTTACATCGCACTTTTCTACCAGTTTCATGTCCAAAAAGCGTGGATTATTGTCGAGAATGAATATTAGTATCCACTCCACAGACCGTACATAACGATATGCCGTCGTGTGTGATCTCTTTGAACAACAATGCTATCAACAATGCGTGCCTTTCATTCTGTGTAGATGGAGTTGGCTTGTGTTCTTACATGACTGCGACTCATAATGTTACGTTACGTAATCGGTCGCGGTTCCGTGATCTTGATTCACTGCACTCATGGATTTGAATTCTTTCGGCAAGCACTGTGCCTTGCAGTCGTGCAATGTCCTTGACTTTTTGCCCATTCAATGTAGTTGTTTGCAGTGGTTTTGCAAGCTTCATATCACACCCGATCTCCACGACTGTCCCTCCGTGCAACAACATTCACCCGAGTCGTCCTCTACTTCGCTGCGTTCCAAGTGCGCCGTTGTAGGATGTCACAAGCCTCCCCTCGCGACTGGAGTGGCTGCTGCTGACCTTACCGGGGATGGAGAATCTGTCCCAAGGGGTTGTTCCGGTTGTCAGCTTTCTTTTTGCGTCGAGTACGTCCGCAGGCACTGTCTCGCATCGTCCGAGATATCTCACATGACCGGTAGTCATCGTCATATGCAGTCCCACTCATGCGCTGGCCTCGCTATCGGGAAAGACGATGTGAAGCATGAAGCTGCTCGTGCGATTCTTGCCCAAACGATTTTGGCGACGGGCACCCCGGCATCTCACACCCCTGTGGTGACGCGTCGATCTACGAATCTTTCTTCCGATCTCAAAGTACTAGCGCAGCTACAAAAGGTCAATCTAATGAAATTGCGTCACAAGGCGGTCCCTGCAGATCCCAAGGACAGAGGTTCTGTGGTACCTGTCGACCAACGCATTCATGTAATTGTGCGTCTTGAGATCCTTGGCCAATCAAAGAAAGAAATTGTTTTATGGTTCCGCAAGGTGATGTAGATTTGCACTCAGCTTTCATTCTCTAACGTACCATAGACGACGGTCACGGGTAAGGCGTCGGACTTGGTTGTTCAACACTTTGGCGTGTCCCACGCGGTTTCTGTACGTTTTCCCGTTACCATGGTAGCTCAGCTCAGTGACTTTGGGTCAGACACTTCACTTAGAGCAACTGTCTGCAGAAATCGGAAGTCATGTATTGCAGAATCATTTGGAGTTGGCAGGGCAATTAGAGGATGGATCGACAGTCGTGCTGATGGCATGCTCAAACGGAGAGTCTTAAGATCCGTCTACATACTTGTTATTTCCATTATATAAGTTACCATCATGTCATCCAGGGAACTATGTTGACATTATCTGATAAAGCAACACATAATGTAAAGGGATAGCAAATGCACAACTAACGTCGACAGCCGGAAAGGCCCACTATGCGACAAGGGCAGCTAACCTGCGGAGATGGGGTACGTTGAGATATGCTGGGACATACGTCTCAAGGCCCGAAACCTCGCGAGGATATGGAGGCTCGTATGGCCCGACCTCCTCCGTTTCTGGTGAGAGAAGGAGATGATCGTTACGATCGTTTGCTTGCACTCGAGAGGCAACGACGCGGAGAATTTCGGGAGAGATGGGGTTCTAGAAAGTGGAGGGTTAATTCGATTGACGAATCAATACAAAGTAATAGACCCACCTCGTACTCCGCAACGTAGTAGTTGGTACACATTCTTTGTATTTGCATAGGACTGAGCATCCAGCAAACATCATAAATAATCTCAATGTCAGCAGGTGTCGCCTGTCATTCCAAGTTAGTGATCTTCCTCCAAGGGTGGGTCAAATTCTTCACAGACCTTCTTCAGTTGCAATAACTTGATGGCTTGCATCAGATGTTCCAGATGGAGCGTACCCTCTGGCATGTCGTGCGACTTGCACCATTCCTCTATCCGTGTGATATTGTACTGAATCTGCATCGCTGTCAATTGTACACAAATTCAATACCGTTTCAAGGCGGATCAAAAACATGAAATACCTCTTTTCCAGGAAGAAAAGTTTCTCCTCATTAAAAGGTCATTAAAACTCGTGACACCTATCAGCTTGAGCAGTTCGATGAGGACCTGCTGCACTACCGAGTCCTCCATATAATAACTTTTGAGACTCTTCCAGACCTTGTTTAGTAGGTTCAGGATATCGTCCATGCTATAAGCTGGTTGGCTGTTCGTGTTAAGGATGCGATTGAACAGTCGTCCGCCTCCATCGCTTGTGGTGAACCCTGGAAGAGACTGGCTCTCGATCAACGCAGGAATTACCATCTTGGAAAGACGTTTCTTGGTCTCCTGCATCCAGGTGTGGTAGATGTTGTACTCAAGGCTTCCGAGGTCGTGCTTAACCACGGTGACAAGGCGTTCGTAGTCATGCCAGTCAAATTCGCGGACAGCGTTTTCTTCTCCTGGTCCGATGCCCTGTACCATGTCACTTTCCGCGACGCAGATGAATGAGAGCATCTCATGAACGTTAGAAAGCCAAAAGATGCCTGGGATGATGGCATCCTCTCCATTGAAGGACTGTCGAGAAATCAGAAAGGACCCACAAGGGACGGAGGAGAACTAACCATGACGTGCGCTTGGATAGCTTCCATAACGTTGGCCAAGAAGCGCTCGCTTTCCGGGATAAGGCCATACTTCCACATCTCGTTCGTGACAAGGCTGATGAGATTCGCAGGGAAGAGAATCTCCTTCACAGCAGAAGGATTCGTCGTGCTGGGTGCAGGAATCTTGAGACCCCGAACCAGTCCTATGAGAACGTCTTCGTCCAAACGCTTCATATCCTGCATAAGTCTGATCTTCTCTTCTGCTAGGTCATCGAAACTGCGAAGATCGGTCATGCCGTTGGTCCGTACTCGGAGGACATTATCTTCGCCATTGTATGCAACAGAGACGGCTCGTTGATTAAGAGCTTGGCTCCGCTTAACGTCGAACATCATCTCGTCCGCAGATGTGCGGTACTCGGCGGGGCTGAGCTGAAGGACACCTGCCGAACTGTGCCTTCGTTGGTGTCGGTTGGGTTGGTGGGGTGAGGCCAACGAGACACCATGGACACCATTGGCATCGGGGATGCGGAGGGCAGGTATGAACGTCGGAGATGTCGGAGGCTCACGGGTACCCCTCGTCAGAGCACTGTACGCATTGGCACGGTTGAGTTGCTCTCGCAAATTGCTGACTTCACTCTTGAGAGTAGCAATGACAGAAACGTCCTCAGTGGATCTCATTGGCGAAGTAGCAAATGCTTTCTCCTGGGACTGCAGCTGGGCGGCCTGTGCGAGCACTTCGTTCGTCAGTCGCTGAATCGCCTCCTCCTTCTCGGCTGCTTTGGCGATTGCGTCTTCTAGGCGTTTTTCAACGTCAGCTTTTGCTTGGAGAAGCCCCTCGCGCCGGGACAACTCTGCCTCTGCGGTCTGCAGCGCGCTTTGGAAAGACTTGGCTCTGGCATCTGCTTCCTCATGTTTCGAACTCCATTGTTGAATTTGTTTCTCGAGTTCCTCAAATTGAATCTGCAAGGCCTTTTTCTCTTCCGTTCGCTTCTGGAGTGTCTGAGTAAGCTCCACAACCTTATTCTCGAGCCGGTAGGAGATCTCCTTGAATCTTGACACCGAACGCGCTTCTGCCTTGAAAGTTTTTAGTTGCTTCTTGGCAAGACGCCGTCTGACACAAGACTGCAGGTATACCACATGTCTGATGTCAGACCGATGTGAACGGCGGTACAACCTGGATAACGTCAATCAGTGTACTGAAGGAGACACAAGAATAAGAAGCATACACTCCACGGGAGAGAGATTGCAATAGCACAGCTGCATGAAGTATCCTCGCCTCCCTGTGCGCTTGCCGTGCCTGTACACCACGAATACCTAAATCACCATGTATCAGTGAATTAAACCTGCACTGTGGCCTGCAGAACTTACGGCTCTGTACCGCGATGATTGCTTGGCGAACTTGGAGGAACTTCGACCTTTGAAGAAAACGTCGAGCACCGGCCTGTAACCTCTTCGCAGCAAGATCCCTACGAATACTCTCCACGAGCCGCCTCGCCAAAATACCACGCCACCACGTTTGAATTTTGATCGTAGCATTGCGGAGTTCCCGGTACCTCTTGACAGCCATGCGTCGTCGCATATTCTTTTGGACGATGGTGACGAGGGCATTAAGCCTTTCAGACCTGAGAGACTCGAGCGCGGCAAGCATACCCGCGCGAAAAAAGATTTTGGTGAGACCACTTTGGTATTTGTCGGGGTCATTGAGTGTCCTCTCCAAGATCAGCGAGCAGAGAGGTCTAAGCTCCATATTCTGTATCATAGGCTGCCAATCCGCTGAGGGAACAAGCATATAGTACCTAGGGAACGGATTGAGTCAGGCGTCTGACATCTGAACAGTTGCTCACCGTTCCCCGAACTCCTCGTATGTCCACCGAGAAGGGTATCCTGCACAGCTGATACGGATAGTCTCCAGAACACCACAGGCGCGAAGCTGGCCCAAAACCTGAGAAGGTACAAACTCCCATGGTTTCTTGGCGTCGTTCGGCTTGATGCATCGGATGTAGTGGACGTTCGTGATGCTAAGCGTGTCCATCAATGTGATTAGAGACGCTTTGAATATCGAGCCTTGCGTAGGTTTCTTGATGGCTGCGCCTGGCTTCTTAAATCCAGCTGCTGTTGTGGTGGACGCTACCAACGCTGAGCGGCCCGGATCGGGTATGATCGACGATCGACGAGATCCGCCACTGCCAGAATCAGAGAGGGAAGGCGAACCGGGGTGGGGAAGATCGTTGATTTTATCCAGTGATTTGACTGAGCCGAGAGCGGTATCCAAAACTTCCTTCAAGAAAGGGTTTTTTGTCGTTGCTAGCAGTACCATGTGCTCATCTGGTACCGTATCTCTGTTCTTCTCCAAGAAACCGTCAACCTCATATGTAACATCTAACGCGTAATGTGCAATTGTGAACGCAGAGTTTCCGAAGCGAGGCTTTTTGAAAACAGCGCTATTGGCCGGTTTCAGGATCTGCGCATACAGTTTCTGGAGGAAAGAGGTATCACTGCCTGCCGGTAAACGGGATTCTTCGTCAAGGAGAGCAAGGACGCCAAGCTTGCCCTCGACGATGTCGATACAGGGCTGGTTATCCGAAAAATCAATGAATGTCCAGTTGATTTCTTCTTTCATATACTCTTCCTGTTCAAGTTTGAACACATGCGAGTTGAACTGTAAACGAAGAGCATTAGAACCACCCACAATGGTCTTGCGAGCACTCACCTCCTGTTGCAGTTTTTCATTGGCATAGTTGATGCTGAATTGCTCAAAAGAATTCTGAGAAGCGAAGGTAAGGTGAAAATGCCATTGTACATCAATAATGATTACCTTCTGGAAGTGCTCGAACCCATATATGTCCAACACGCCTATGAACATCTCTGCACGCTCGGCCGCATCACCGTTCTCTCCGGCCAAACTCTCGTTGATAATCGCTACCAACCACTCGAATAGGCAAGCATATACGAACTTCGCCACACTATCCCTGACTACTGTCGCCTGCGCAGCATTCAGAGCTGTGACGATTTTCTCGGATCGCGTGGCGATCTGCTTCTTAATCGTCCACTTCTTGAATTCCGAGAGTGTAACTCCCAAAAACCGAGTAGCTAAAATGAGAGCGGGATCTGCTTCATTGATAGATGATTCATTTCGAGCCTGGGTAACCTTGACGTTTCCGAGATGTAAAAGAGCAGAAAGAAGTCTGAAAACGGCCCATTGCTTCTCGACACTGACGCCGACGGTCGAAAGAGCCTGCTGAGTTGCGCGGAATTCCTCGGTATCATCAACTCCTGCAATGGGTGTTGAAGTAGGTCCACCTTGCTTCAGGTAGTGAAATTTCGTCACATCCGTATCCAGGCCAAGGTCTTTCCGCTCCTTCAGTGGGGCGCCCGCGCACAGCTGATAGAAGATATGATAGTTTCGTTCCGTAGTTGGTTGGAAGACGATACGCGACCGCTCTAGAAGGTATGTACGAATGCGTGCACCGACAATTTCCGGTTTTCCGTCGAAAAGGATCTATCAACTATTAAATGTGCTGACAACCAAATGCGCATGGAAAGGTCCTACCTGGATATACTTTCCAAAGCGGGACGAATTGTCGTTACGTGTTGTCTTTGCATTTCCGAAGGACTCAAGGATCGGATTCGTGGCCAAGATTTGCCGTTCTATCTCAGTTGACTCATCTAGCGACAATTTTGTCCTGGCCTTGGCTCCGGAGCCAGGGGGGTTGACCGAGGCGATGTATCGCATGATGAATTTAGCCTGATGAAGAGTTGGTATGCGGGCGAATCCAGCGCCTGAAGACGACGTACCGACTCAGTTTTACCTGCACCACTGTGAAGTATATGTGAGACAAAGAGGGAGAAAAAGAAGGCAGAGATACCTCTCGCCAGACACGATGATGGTTTGACCTATGCTATCTCTTGCCATGGCGGTGTACGCGTCCTCGGCGATGGCAAAGAGGTGGGGCTCTATTTCTCCTCTCTTACGACCACTATAAGCTTGAATGATCTCTGGACCATAAAGAGTGACGCGCTGGAATGGATTGACAGCAATGAGGACGATGCCGCTATAGGTGTATATGCTATGCTGAGCATAGCGGTTGCGGATGGTGTGCAATACTACGTGAAAGATTAAAACAGTGGAGAGTATAGACGTAATGGAAGCACGTTACCTGAAGGCTCGTTGAGGTGGGAAAGAGTAGCCAGATCATCCGCGGTTTCTAGCAACGGAGGATTCCGCAATGGAGGAAGACCTTCCTTGCCGTCCTTGATATCCTTTCCAGTTGTATTGATGACGATTTCCTGATGGGATGAGATGAGATGGGATGGAGGGGATGAGGGGGATGGTAAGATCGACGCGTACCTTGCCTCGTTCGTCAAGGAAGACGAGTTTGATAGCGTCGCCATTACCCTTTGTGACACTTGTGACCTCTGCGGAAATCCAAGCCTGGTCTCTGTCCTCAAACCAGACTCTGGTCCCCTTGCTGTAAATGTTTTCGGCCATTCAATGGGCCAGTGTGTCGTCGTGGTCGTGGTCGAGAGTGATGCCTGTCCGTGTTGGGCGTGCCAATGTATCCCACAAATGCCGTTGACGTGACGTGACTTCTGTGACACATTCTCACGACCACGTGCTCTGGTATTTTATGTCTTTAATTTGTCCCACCATGTGACGCGTCGTGTTATTTGTCCGAACCAAATACCACTCGGACCACAAAACTTTGAGACGCGCTTTTGTTCACGGTCATCTTCTCGCGACCTTGTTCACCGAACGCAGCGCTATCCAACCTATGACCTCCGTCGCCCAGGTCTTCATTCTCTTCACATGCATCCACTGCTGCCATGGTGCTTCCGCCTTTCTAACCAAAAGATCCATCCCGGAGCCCTCGCTCGGGATGATTTCTAACCCTAAGCAATTACGGGTCCGAGGAGCATATCATTCGCTTGTATGGGTCAACAGCTACATGGAATGGCGTCGCTGACAGGCGGGGCTTTTACTTGAGGATTCTCGATTTGCGAGTTGCAGGCTGGTTGCTCGTCTACCTTCTCCATTCTCTGCCATGAAGCCTCCTTCGAGTGTCTCAACACTTCTCCGGAACGTATTCATCTCGATCCAGGCCGCGCCCCTTCGTTCGCGCACGCACAAGTATCCCCCTTGTATCATCTCGGGATCCCTTTCGCGGCTCGCAGACCCAACGTACAGAAAGCGAAACTTTCATTGCGTCTAGCCAAAGTACGATAAAGGGCAAGGTGATACCGGACGGGCGAGATACTAGGCGGGACAAAGGGTAGCGCAGCCTCGATGATGGATACTAGAGATCTGTCGCGGTTTCTTTGGCACGACCAGGTGGCTGAGCAGCGCACGCACAGGCTGTAGGCTATAGCAACCATCCGCTTCACGCAATGTGGGCCACGCACAAAGCTCTTTTGCTTACATTTCCCACTTGTCGTTCTCGAGTTTCTCCTTTTTCACCCCATCTGTGTTGACCCACATTGTTCAAGCCCACGCACGTGTTCCCAAGACCCAAGTCTTTGACTTTCCCCTGAGTCGTGGGTGGGTCCTGAAGGGCTACCCTATCGCTCTATCCTGGTGCTTTCAAGTCTTGGTTGCGCGCCATGGGCTGTACCGAGCTCTTGATTGTCTTCCTGGAAGCCACAGAGTCTTGGTAATGGAGTCCTCAAACGTCGATGCACGTAGCGAACTCGACATGGTTTCAAGGTGGCTTGCAACGTGGAAAATCAGCTTGGATCGCATGTGGCTTGTTGAATGTGATACGGACAGGAAGCGCTCTCGTTAATTTTGTGTTTGGTTCGCGAAACTCAACTATCATCAGTCTTTACAGACGTAGTCCTCCCACCCCCATTGTACTTCGACCCGGCCACGTATACCGTTTGCTCGGTTCCGGCGCGTTGTTGGATGTTTTGTAACCGGTCTGTGTCGAGTTGGTTGCTGTCGCCTACATTACGAGCGCAAGTGATTCCTCAAGGATGGCTGTCCCCCGCAATGTGGCCAAGACCTGTCTTCGGTGGCTACGAACTACCTCTGGGCTTTGCTTTGATTCCATGGCCTGCTTCCTGGTCAACGTGGTTCCTGGTGCTGCATGTTGTGTCGTCCTACTCTTGCTCGCTCACATCCGTCCATATTCGGGGACTCGCACGATCGTCTTGGAGGATCCCTTTTCTCGCTGACATTGCTTCTCCCACGGGAGGGGCAACAGAGATTCGTTCTCGAGGGCAGCAGGATTGGATTTCTTTGAGACGAGTGCGCAGGCGCTTGAATTATGTGACTACGCACGGAGAGGCGGGTGGTGATGGCATTGACTATCGATTCACAGATCACGGATGCGTTGAACCTGGGCCATGGATACGCACAGAAGTGTAAGACGGAAAGTAGCCAGTGCCCTCGAACCAGCGAGCCGTCGCGGGAGCATCGTTCTTTGGGTCATGCAGTCGGAATGAGGGGCAGAGCTCGTCGCAGAATCAGGTGGCAGGCTGTACGATGACGCACTTGGTTGAGCGATGACCGAAGCGAGTGGACGTGTGCACCCCCATGCACGGTGTGCGTGTGGGGGATCGGGATTGGAGTGGGGGAAGGATTCATCCTTGGAGACTGGGGACGGGCTCGGCTCGCGACATCCTTGAGGGTGATTGTGACCACTGGAATGACTGGGGATGGGGGATCGGTGAGGCACTGAACCGCCTGTGACCCAAGCGAGAATCCCACTAATTTTTCGACCACGTCGTCCTCGTGACGATTAATATTTGAGATTTAAATGTACCGTACTATGACGAGGAATGTTGACATGTGTTTTGATCATTGTCCAGCCTGAACACATGCCAGTGTTAATACTATTGGTAGTACCAGCACTTGAAGGGATGTCAACCCATTCGGGTTGCCAGTGACCAGACTGATTCTTGGACGTGTACGCTGTGATCAGCAACGACGACGGGTCGATCTTGACGGCCATGGACACCTTTTTCAACCGGAAGAGACAACGACCCCGAAACTCGTCTATCTCACTGGCAGCCCCGGACTTGGCTGACTCGGTACCTTACGACAAGCTGCCCTCGGCGAACCGTTCTCCCCTCGCAGTCGGCACGGTCTCTCAGGGTCTTCGTGGTGGCCCCCACACCTCTGTCATATCCGCACCCCTCACAAACCCTACTCTCACAGCCAACGGCACAGATCTCAACCTAAACTACCAGAACTTACATCGCGCAAGGCTCGAAAGAGACAAGGGCACCGCCGCGCCCTCCCCAGCCAGACCCGATTCATCTTTCAGCACTGCAGACTCCTCCACCCTGTACAATGAGTCTCTTGCCTCTCTACCCGGAAAGCGTCCGAAAACACCCACCTCCCACAAACTCCGTAAGAGCGAAGCCTCCACATCTTCCGGTCGCAAAAGCCCTGCAGGCTCCGAGTTTGGCTCTGCCCCCATTTCCGCTTCTCCTAGCGTCGCGAGCACCGTAATGCGCGCCCTCCACGCCCAAGACAACCCTTCCTCCCGCTTCTCAAGTTCCACGGCTCACTCTGACAGCCACTCTACTCATCTTTCTCATATCTTCCACAAGTCACACACCGATGAGTTTAATTTTCCCCGCCCAGAAAACGATGAGGATATAGAAACACTTTTCGCCCGTGTCGCTCAGCAACGCGATCTACCCAGTGTGGACAAACTCCCCATTAATCAGAAGTGGGGCATAGTCTATGCTGCGGAGCAGGTACGATGGCAAGAAGAACAACGAAGCAGAGGCGAGCAGGGTCGCAAACAAGGCGATCCAGGACAAGCCACCCAATCCGACGAAGGCTCTCCCGAGTGGTACATACGCAAGTTCTTGGATGGAACCATCACCGCCAAGCAAGTTTCTAGCGTCTGGGTCTCGCTACGAGGGCATGAGACTAGGTGGGATGAATGCCGCAGCATCTTCGGAAGCTACTCACGCATCTTTCAGCTGGCTCGATAATTTTATCGATCTCAGAGGCACAGCGGTATTGGCGCAATCCCTTGCGCAGATTGGTCGCAAGGCCAGGAGGTAAGGATCCTGCTTCTCCAGGACCTGAATACTTCACTTCTCATTGACTAGGAATCCAGCCGATACACAATTAGAGCACGAGATCGCTAAATGTTTGAAAGTCATCTTCAATAGTACTGTAAGCGAACTTGTGGTTTCCGTATCTCACCCGTCTCATGTACCCTACAGTTGCGTGTCCGGGAAGCCATGAAGATCCCCAACATTGTCACTCAAATAGCTTCCGCCCTCAATTCTCCGCACTTACCCACTCGTCGAACGATCATAGAGGTGTTGCTGTCTATCGTTTATTGTAGCAGAGATTCCCTGGATCTCGTCTTTCATGGTTTGGCAGTTCTCAGTCAGGCTAACAGCGATTCGACTGGTTGTTATGATTACTGGTTCCAGTCACTCGAGGGTGTACTCCGATCAAGGGGTAAAATGGGCAGCCTTGTCGGTGCCAGTGACGAGTTCAAGCGCATAGGCGGAGATGGCAGTATGCTAGTTGATTACGCTGTAAGGTTATCTTTTCTTCCTGTTTCTCTTTTTGTCACTCATGGGCTGGCCTCAAGCTCATCAATATCGGACTGATAGTTCATATCTTGGATGCTATCGATGACATCGATGTCCGCATACACCACCGCACTCTCATGGATTCCGCGGGCCTTCCACGGATCGTCGCCCTTTGTCGCGAACTCAGTATTCCTGCCATGGACAATCAACTCGACTACCTCGCAGCTATTCTCGAAGAGGATGAACAACGTCTGAGAGAACGCCAAGACGCTGTCATTCTAGCTAGCTTTTCCAGCACAGAGGATATTTGGAATGCGCTTTGTTCACGGATAGAGGGTTCGCGGGCAAAAGATTACTTCCTCTCCATGATGCGCCATTTATTGTTGATTAGGGAGGAGGGCCCGCAGCTTGCCTACCATTATCAACTCCTGGATTCGGTGGTCTCGGATATCGTTATGGACGGGAAACTGGCCACAGCCGAACAAAGAATCGGACATTCAGTACAGCGGCTGATCGCTCAGTTGAACGAGTCTGACAGGCTCCAAGTGGCAGAGACCGAGGCTGCTGAAACTCGTGCTCTGGCTCTCCGTCTAAAACTCGAGAAAGAGGCACTAGAAGAAGAGATATCGCAAGGTCATGATGGACTCGTCGGCCGACTGAAAGACAAAGTATCTCATCTGGAACAGCAACTAGCCACCGCACGAGAAACGACTTCACGGCTCCAAACCCAACTTGAAGTGCAAAAGGTTGGATATGAGGAACAGATTGCCCAGCTCGAGGCACAGATCATGGAGTTGTTCAGGATGTTGAAAGAGGTTGGAAAGGGAGTGGATAAGATCATTGAATCGAACACTGGGTCCATGGACCGCAAGACATTGATTGACGTATTAAACAGACACCTAGAGCGGACAAAGACAATCAACATTCTCGAGGGCAGGGGCCGGAGGAAGAAGAAAGCCGGTGGTGGTGAAGGGGACGACGAGACTGAGGGGTCTGATCCAGACTCGCGAGACGTGACGCCCAGAAAGTCTGACATGAATAGGGATCTTTCTACTCGTGGTAGACCCAACGGGACGATGAAATCCGCTCGAATGTCGACAGCACAAGGTGGACACGATTCGCAATTCATGGACGCCGACGAAGCAGACGTGCGTGAGCAGATTCAACACCAACTCGCTGCTGGAGTCAAGATTGTAAGTTTGTACGTGGGGATTTGCAGCATTAGCTCATGACTTGAACAGCTCTCTCCAGAAGGTGAACACATGGCGAGTCCTCGTAGTTTTCGAGGCTCTCCAAGGCGGACGAACCGTCTTGTAGCTGCCGAAGATACCCCTTCTTTATCTCGGACGAATCGTTCCAACAACCTCCTTGTCCCACTGCTTGATGATTCCTTCGATCATAGTGATCATGACTCATCCTCGCGGCCCGATGATTATGATGTTGAGAGTGAATTCGGACAAGCAACTCGCAATGGGCGTAGTACAGTTGCGGACGATACCCATCCTGTCAGCTCAGGGGGCAGTTCTACGGAAACTTCGCGTCCACAATCGCTCTCGGAGCAACTTGTGAAACGACTCCACACACGTGGGTATGTAACATCAATGTCAGACGGTAGCTCTACACCACCCCTCCCGACACTCCATGAAGAGTCGGATTCGGCAGACCTCTCATCGCCGCCGCCGCCGCCGCCGCCTCCACCCCCACCCCCACCCCCTCTCCCAGGTGGACGCCTCCCGCCCCTTCCGCCCAAAGATGATGATGACGAAAGTCCCCCGCCTCCGCCACCCGCCCCCCCTCCCCCTCCTGTCGGTTTCTTTGGAAACCC
>JBBPJQ010000870.1:0-15735 GCA_038088795.1 Boletus rex-veris
CACTGCCCTGGTGAGTTAAATATCCTGCATTCTAGTTAACCACGCTCTGCAGAAGAGGAGGCCAAGACCAACAATGTCTGGTTTAAAGGCCACACAGGTGAGTTTAGAATTCGGTCCATATTCGCGACCCGCAATCAAACCGAGTTGACGCTGCGTGTCTCGTTGATAGACGTAGGGAGCGTAAGCATCTTGTGGAGCCAGCCCGTGGCTGCCCTTCAGATTTTGTCAAAACATGGTCGATGGCGGTGGGTGAAACACATTGACAACGCATTGGTGAGCATCTAGTCCGTCAAGTTGGTTGGGTACCATCATAACCGTATTTTTTTACGTAGGTGGTGAACGCCGGAGATGCGTTGGACTTTCTCACGGGGGGGTACTACAAAGGGACTATCCACCGCGTAGTGCAGCCTCCTCCCGACCAGTAGGCGTACACCCGCCTAGGGGTTTTCTATTTCGTCCTGCCAGACGACCATACCAAGTTGATACCCTTGCGCGAGAGTCCCCTGCTACAAAAAGTTGGATTCAATTCTCGCTGTGAAGACAGCGTCGCACCAACCATGGAACAATGGAGGACTGGAAGGATTATCGCGTATGGCCAGAGTGACCTGAAACAGGGACAAGAAAAGGGAGTGGAGGAAGAAGTCATCAACGGACTCGTCGTTCAACATTGGAAGGCTGCGAGAGTTTTGTAAGTTCGACTGTCCGATTTATGTATTAGAGTGGAAACGGTGTTATTTGCCAATGAGGATGCCGAAATAAACCTAAGTTTCATTGATGCGTTCCTCTGAGAGAGCATTGAATAAGCACGAGACCAGCCTGAGCGTACTCGTTAGATATTACAATTAAAGCCAGGGCCTCAGAGATCCACGAATCAAAATCTACAAGTGAGCAGTACATGTGTATATAAAGACCGACTGTTCGTACATATATGCAAGATATGCACCTGTGCGCAAGAGAAAACATGTCAACGAGTGAAGGGTGTAACGTTCGTCTAATGAAAACCCGAGGAAACGTGATCGACGCCAAGACGTCAAGGTCAAGCCTTCTTGCCTATGAGTACCTTGCCCTGTAGCGGGAGCCCCTTGAGTTGGAAGCCAACATCCTCTCCGTTACCATCATGGAAAGGTAAACCAACGATGTCAACGCCAACGTCGACAGTACCCTGTAGACCTGCTGTTGCGCCATTGGAACCAAAGAGTATCTAGGGAACACAGTGAATGCATGAAAAAAAGGGCGCGCACAAAATATACCTTGCTAACGAAATTGCTGAACTCCTTTTCCCTCCCTGGTATGACCTGAATAGGTACATCGACAATTTCGGCTGACACTGAGAAAATAGATCCCTCCTCGTCCGTGCCGTTATAAACACTCGTCGCATTTAGCCAGTCGTCGGGTAGTATGTGACCGAACGCATGAGGAGGAACAGGCTGCGGGAGGCGGCTCGGAACATTTCCGAGAGGACCTAGAGGGGGAAACAAGTCTACATCTCCATCATACACCAAGATGTCAGGCATGATTTGCTTGACGTCCATCTTGAAGTTCATGCCTCTCGGGAGCACGATCAAAGCAAACACCTCTCCGCTCGCTAAAAATTCAGTTCCATAAGGTTTTACTTTCATATGGCGGATTGTCACGTCGCGCAAAATCTTGGGCTTTGTGGCTGGCGAGGGGAATTCGGTGTTGATGATGAGAGTTGGAAACAGCGGGGAACTGATGGTTATTGGGTTGGGTTGAAGAGATAGATAGCGAGAGGCAAATGATGAGACCGCTTCGATAGCGGTAGATGGCAGCGAAAGGGCTCTGCCCGAGATGAAGAGCGTCACATTAGGATGTGTGAGCGAGAATGGTTCTGTTTCAGCAGCAGCGATAGGGATATAGGTATCCTGATTTCCAATTGGGAGTGAAACGATGAAGGGTAATGTAGGGACAGTCAACTCGAAGCCAGGTGGCGCAGGGTCGATGACAGAAGCACGAGCGCTCAACTGGATTTCATTATTTGTAGAGGAAATGTCGAATGACTCGACCGAAACAAGCTGAGAGAAAGATGGTAAGGGCCTGTCCTCGCCTGGCTCTGGTAAGCCCGGAATAGGAGGGACTAGGAAAGCTTGTGTTTAGCTTGCAAACGAACTGGGTACAGAACACTTACTTGGCAATGATAGTCGGGTTTCAACGTTGTGGAAGTTCGCGGTGAACATACTCCGCCATCCGTTGCCATCGCCACCCAACACCGCAACTTCAGGAGCAGACGCCCGGAGTGTTGCGGCCCCTTGACGCCATGAACCTTCCACGAATTGAGCAAGGTCCGAGGAATTGTCCGTTGGGCGGACGAAGACAGGAATGGATACCGGTGTCAGCCACGATGAGTCGTGCGGTGGATTACAGGTGATGGGTAACTGCATTGGCTGCGTCGAGACAGATGCCAGTAAAGCTTGGTCCGAATACACGTTGACCGTGGCGACGCTGGCTGAGGCGGACCCGAGGATGCGAATGCCCAGCCGGCCAACAGACTTCCACAAGTCACTCAGCGTTCCTTGGTCCTTGTCCGTGTTGACGCCAATGATTGACCCGGCGTCAACGCCGACTCTGGCGTCCAGCCTTATCCAAAGGCCTCCGTCTGTGGCGTTAATAACATCTACTCTGTCTGGGCCTTGAAAGATTAAACCATTGGCGAGTACGTCATCTGGTGAGATATAGAAGAGCCGAGTTGCATAGGAATATGCTAGGAGCACCAGTGCTAGGGAGACGACCAAGCAGAGGGAGAGCGTGAATGAGAAGACAAATATCAGTATCTTCCAGAGTCTGCGCCGCGCTACGGAGCTGTTCCCAAGGTCGAGTCCCTCTTCGTCTCCGCCAACATGGGTGGACCCAGCCCCGAGAAGTGGTGTTGTTTCCGTAGCTTCGCGCGGTTCAGATTTCCCCTTCCCCTTCGTATAACGCTGTTGATCCTCGAGAACTTCTGCCATGGAGGTCGTAGTAGAGAGAAAAGCAGCCGAGCCTCCAGGAGTGAGAGCGTCAATGCTGTGCGACCGAACGTGGTTGCCAACTGCGGATTCTCTCTAGGCTAACACATTTGGGTGGCTCCAACAATCTAGCTCGCTACTCGAACACACATGCCAGCAGATGGCGTTCCGCTAGATTATCGAGTCGTCTCTTTTTCACAACGGAGACAGCGGCAAGTGAAGAACCAACTCTCTTCCAGTTCCCGCCTCCTTTGATCCACTGGTAAATCCGTATCAATGTAACTGACGCACAGTTCCTCTCCGGCATGAATTCTCCGACTAGCCTCAAAATGAAGCTCCCTTCCCACTCGTTTCTTTTGAACATTTGGCATGCAACCTATAACCAACCTTGTCATTTGTGTCTCAAACGCGTAGCTGTGGACGCACTGTGATTAAAATAGCTCGCGCTGACCCATATTCCCCACCCCATCATCTCGTCCCTCCGGTCGCCACCCCATATCCCGAAAGCGTTCCCAGTATCACGAGCGAGTACCTCACGGACGGTTGATGTGTATTTCCAGAGATATTTCGGGAGCGTATTTGAAAGGAAGACGTAGATACGCAGGTAAGCATTCAGCATGTACGGTCGTGTCCGGATATTGCAAAGCTCGTTCGTCTGGAGATTAAGTAACTGTGGCCAGGACTCGGATCGGTTACACGTCGTTTGCGACGTCGAATCTGATGGGGAAAGATGCTCATCGCAGTATCGGTGCACAATAGCAGCCGCGAGCGAACGTGCGATCTCGAGTTCCATATCCTCTATATGGAGAGTCGAGTAATAAAGGTGAGCCCCGGAAGCAATGAGCGCCTCTCCACTCTCCCAGGCCGCATCGATAACTTTTTGGGTGATCGACCTGTCTCCGGGCTCGAAGGAGGGAAGCATGAATTTAACCTTGAGTTCCTCTTCCGATGATTTGAATCTCTTTCGAGTCCTGGCTTGGCTTTTGGTTAAGAGAGTGTCCACCACCATCAACAAAGCAGATGCCTCGTCAAGTTCCCAGCTATCTTTGCAGCTATTGCTACAGAACCAAGCAGTCGCCGCACCCGCTCGACTCCACTTGACGCTCCACGTGCGCGAAGATCCGACGGTGGATAGCGCATGATCGCTCGCGGAATATGCGAAACAGTGGGCACAGACTTCTTTTCGGTAATCCCTGTAAATAATGTGGACGAAAGGTGCTTCGCATGAATGTATCCGTGTCCCAGGTGCGATATCGGTGGTCGCGAATAAGGAACGCCCTCCATGAGTCGTTGTTTGGAGCTCGAAGTACGAGGATCCGCTGAGTATCGCAAGTTCCGGACTGTCAGAAGGAAACATGTCAGTGCCATGTTCAGTGTATCGACAACATTGCTGGGGTCGACCGGCCCGCCCGGTGCGCAACGACTCGACTCGACTTCCTGGTAACATGTCAGTATCATATCATGATAACAGCTACAAAGGAATACAAGTATTCAAACAAAAGCGACGACATATCAGAAAGATCGATTATCACTACTCGTCAGCCATCATCACATCTTGCGAATCCCCCACTCCATTCCCCACAGGAGCCTGCTCTAGACCTTGCGACTCAACCTCCATTTTTTCCACCAGTTCCGGTAACTCGAAAGCGACTAACATATCCCCTAGGTCATACCTGCCAATCCTTTCTGCCCATCTCACCAGCTTGTCCTTCTCTTCACCTTCAACAAGGTCGCGGCGCCGAAGCAAATAGCGCTTGAGCATCCACGGGGGACCAAACCGAACAAGGACACCGAGGGCCAGCTCTTTTTCCTCGACGATCCACTGATAAGGTGAATCCTCGGTACGGTCATGCAGCGCCTGAAGGACCTCGCAAAACTTGTCCGGCTTCTCAGGGATATGGTTCTGTAAAAGAACCAACAGGTCGATGGCATCATCGTCTTCTTGAGTGTAGTAACGAAGATGTTCAAACCCGCCCTCGAAGACGTACGTCAACATGGGACAGCGGTCAATGATGGAGTAGCGTCGGGAAATGTCAAACATGAACGCCTGTGTGTAGGACTTGGCGATCGCCTTTTCGATGTCGTCTGTCATGATATATGTGATCGAGCGCAAGGCGAGGTCCCTGTGTATAGCATGCGCGTCGAAGAAGTACCTCGAGAATTTCTCATCCTCGGGGGGCGGTTGGGTGAGGAAATTCTACAAGATGCATGAGATCACATTCCGTGAGAACTAACCGGTGCCTTTACCCGCACGGTTGGATGACCGAGGCCCAGCCTTGCCGTGCGGTCATCGATCTTGACGAGATTTCCACAGAGCATCAACATATCCTCTAGGGTCACGACAGTCAAGTCGTCGTTCAGACGAAGTGGTGGAGTATGTCCTAGTTCAATCTGGACAGCTTCAATGATTTGAGAAAGTGACAATGGACGGAGTGCACCGCCTAGCCATCGTATCGCCATCGAGACAATCAGCTGGACGTCTTCACTCCTTTCGTTCACCCTACGGAGGAGGTTATAGTGGATAGTCTCTAGATCTGTCGGAGCTTCGCGAATCATGATGTTTACCTGCGCAACGGACCGACAGACTTCCAGAGAGTCGACGATGCATTGAGCATGCCAGAAGCTAATGAACGCGGTGAGTAGTTGGTCAATGCTTCTTGAACGAGATTCAAGTAACACTCACGACCCCTCGGCATATTTAGTCACGGCATCCAGCACTTCAATCTTTTTATGTTCCGGAATTGCGTGGAGCCTAGAATGATCCATCATCCGCTTCATCAGCCACTCACGCATGTCTGCATTCGTACACCCTATGTAATCTTCCAGGTTGATAGTAGGTCGACCTCGATATTTGGCGAGGATGTCTGGATCCGGTCTGCTCGCGACCAAAACTCGAACATTCGCCTCCTGCATGGCCCTCTCGAGAAACGCCATTACCACTGGAACGTCATCGCACTCGTTGAGGCCGTCGACGAAGATGGCTTTCTTCTCATGTGATCGCATGGCACGCAGAACGAGCCCTTGGAAGGTCTCTAGATCGGTGGGCGGGGGAAGACCGTCCAGATATCGCTTGGTAAGATCGGGGAAGGTTACTGCGAGATCTGGCTCTGGGACCTGCAGGAACTGAACGAAAAGGGACTTAAAAAAGGTAGAGGTTTTCAAGGAACGAGTGTCGCGGAAATCGAAGAAGTAAAACGCGGGAAAGAATTCTGGGAGAATGTATGGTGGTTCGTCAAACTCTCGTTTATAGCCATCCCGCTTCTCTTGTTCCTCGATCTTCTTCCATAGTTCCTTGAATATCCGATCGACTATCGCCGCACTGCAAGATGTCAGATTGATCGCAGGGAGAACTACGATAGACTTACAGAATGACAGACTTGCCAGAGGCAGCTGAGTCATAGTGAGAAACTGGGTCATGTCCGGAAAAGAACACAACATACCTTTGCCACGAATCCATAGGAACCCTTCTGTGGCGGACCACCACTCATGGTAGCGTTGACAAACATCCGGGTTAAAAATCCAATTGCACGTTCCTTCATGCCTTTCCCGCGACATAAATTCTTGCCTATCAGTTACATCGATGAACCCTAGCCATTCAACGATGTCCACCGCTAGTTGAACTGTATCCACAGACTCGTTAGATCAACACTACAGTGACAACGAGACCGACTTTTTGGATCCAACTTTCTGTGGCTGGAATAGGACGCATATGAGAGAGTTCAGAATGTGAATGTGCTATAAGGGAAACTTACGATTTGTAAAAGTCGTCGTACAGCACGTCTGCAGTTTGTTGCTTGTACACTTGAATGAGGCGAATCTCCTCGTTCAACATCTCCAATGAAACTGGGAACGGACCCCTCCTCCGAGTGGGCGTGGCAACTTTCTTGTGCTCCTCGATCGCATTTGACATGATATGGTACGCGTTCTCCATGTGTGCAGCAAACTGCGCAAGGGGTCCTTCCGGGACCCATAGGCTCTCTACTTTCCTGCGACGCTCCAGGTAACCCTCGGCTTTGCGCTGGTCGCTTGTATCGAGAAGAATCTTGGTGCTATTTGCGGCACCACCCACGGTGATGTATTCGTCGAGCAGTCGTCTTCGGGGACCCTCTGATTCGCTATCTGAAGCCAGGAACTGACAGAAACAGATGATGGTTCTAGACAGCAAAGACGAAAACTGGTCAATCCTCGCCCGAACGTCGAACTCGGGTACAGGAGATGTCGGTTGAGATTCTGAGTCCATGGTAGAGCGATCGTTGAGGGAGAGTTGTGGAGATTGTTGTGGGAGCCCTACAGCAACTCCATAAGTAGATTGGGCGCTTGCATTTGCCATCATGAGCAGCCCACCATCATTTCCATAGGCGTGACATGGGTAGAGTGGCAAGGTCGGTTCAAGTTTAGCAATGGAAGTTGAAAGGCACTGGCAAAGTTCAATGAGCAGCGCCGACTCGTTGCTGGTTGCTTGTCAACTCCATCTCAGGCTAGTGCACACTGTACACTCATCACAACTTCCATTCTCTCTCAAACTCTCGTGCGCGGTACGCTCATGGAAAATCATTTCTCGGAATTCTCTGCGTAATGGCAGGTCTGTATTTACTATTCATCACGAAGCGAACGTTTGAACCTTCATTCATTGGACTCACAAGTCTCGGTCAGCGTAACTTGAACTTTTGCCACTACTCTCCCTGCATTGTTCATTCAGGTTGCCAACCAAGCTACCATTGCCATGTAACCATTTGACACTGCCATTAAGGTACAAAAAACCTCTCACATCTCCCGGACGAACGCTTGATCCCTGGGTCGCCACATTTATGTTCGGTGACTTTTATCACATCCTTCGCTGTCCGCCGCGGTGTGCAGCCACAGAATTGACCTCTCTTATGACTATCAGGATGGATAAAAGATACCGCATTAACTCACCGAGTGTCCACTTGCACCAACTTACCCACTCCTTCCTTGTGCCATATTCATCACTTTCCATTCACTAATGTCGCTAAACTCCAGCTTCCGAGCGTAATATTCCTGTCAAGCAAGC
Organism: Boletus rex-veris; assembly: GCA_038088795.1. Classification (NCBI taxonomy): domain Eukaryota; kingdom Fungi; phylum Basidiomycota; class Agaricomycetes; order Boletales; family Boletaceae; genus Boletus; species Boletus rex-veris. Next base: position 7,993 of record JBBPJQ010000870.1, read on the forward strand.
ACACCAACCAAACGCCGATGACTCCTTAGCAACTCTCCCTCAAGTGCTCCAATAGGTACCCCGGGACCCATCACGATCTCAACATGTATGTATGCAGGTTATCACGTTTCCGATCAAACTATGAATGCCATCGGCGACTCGGCTACGACTGCACGTCTGTCCTGCTTCAGACGGACATAGGTACAGAGTCAAACAACTAGACAGGTCCCAATAGTCTACAGCAACATCGAAACCGGGACAGAAGCGTTGAATAAGCGCGTGCGTCAATACCACGTAGCAAGACTGCTTTGTTTTGATATAATAACAAAATGATTGCCCTTCAATCTCTCTTTTTCTTGCTAAGCTCGTCTTCAATCCAGCTGTCAATTGGCAGAGGGTCGACAGGCAATGACGTTAGAAATAAACTTTTCAGCCGATGAGTCATAATGCTCCGAAAAAAACATTTATGAGTTTGGTGGCCGGTACTTATGTCAACAGACAAGCGACAAGCGACCGAGTCCACTTGTACGTAATGACCGAGTCCTGGTCACACAATTGATCAGAGAGAAGAGGTTTTCGTTACTCGTGCAATGATAGATACATGTTTCTGGAGCTATTAACTCGAGGTAGAATAAAGGGTATCAAAGAGGAAACAATCATACAAGGTGACCCGAAGGAAGAAAAGCGTAAGGGATACAGGTTCCGAAGCCATGTTGGATGAGTGTAGTAATAGTGCACATGAGAGAAAGATGACAGTGGGAAATTCCTCGAGAATTATGACGGGGAGAATTTTGATGGATGAGTCCATTTTAGTAAGATTGAGGGGTTCGTCGCGCCAGCGCGTCATTTTAGTGTGCACCAGCACCAAGATTCATCGCTCCCAACACGATTTCCCATGCGAGGTCGAGACAATCCCAGAGTTCGGGATCATGTACCCCAAGAGCGACCGCGTTACGCCAGACAGCGGCGATATTTTGAGCGACGTTGGTAAGTGCGCCCATTCCAGGTGCAGAAGAGAGGAGGTGTGCCGAAAGCTTGTGCAATGCAGGGCCGGAGGAAAGCGTACCCCTTACGGCTTGAAAGGATGTAAGGGTCGAGAGGAAGGTAGAGGGAATCGCTGGGATGAGCGTGGAAATCAACTGAGCAACAGAGTGCATGTACAAAAACGTGTGCAGAGGTGCGAATGCGGCAGGTGAAGGCACCGAGAGGGGGAGGATGGGGAGGGTGACACTGACTGTGACGTTTGGATGTCCGGGCACAGTGGAAGGGGGTAAACGGGGAAGGGACGCGCATTGGGAGGCGAGGACGACCGCGTGGGTGGGGACAAGGAGTGCAGAAGAGTCATGAGAGGATGATCTGGAGAGAGCCAGGACGTGCGTTGGGAAGGATGGCGCATGAGTAGTTGCACGGAGCGGAATGGTGAGGGATCGCATTTGCTGGAGCTGCGACCGCGGCATAGAAGATGGCAGATGGGAGGGCGAGAGCGCCGATATGCCACTGAGCATCCTACGGAATCGTTAGCAATGAGAAACCTGGATGGACATTGCGCTCACTGGTTGGCTTGAACGCGCAACCCACGGCGAACATACTCAACAGCGACGCCGGCCAATTCTGGAGCGACCGCTGCGATGTTTTGGGCAGGTATGTCTGCGTAAGGCGCACGCTGAAGAGTGCGGGGGAGTTGAACGTTGGTGGGGTACGATTGCTGAACGGGATACATGGCAGATACAGAGGACGCGTCTTCGGAGTCCCAGATGGCTTTTGTCTGGATAGGGTGGGCAGGGCGAAGCTGGAACATTATGAGGATATATTGAGCGGGGGTATGGGAAATGATCTAATGGAGCAAGAGACAAAGGTTGCTGAGTATGTTGTTTTGTGAACGGAGTCAAAGCAAGCAAGCTGTGAGTCTGGGATGTCGCGTGAAAGTTCTTATACTCACCAATACGCCATTTGTAGCACAAAGATATGTTCAGGACTTGGCCGACCAGGGACCTGCTTTCTTGCGGATTTGGTCAGTCGTTTGTTGGCGACCCGTTTAGGCAAGTCCCCCGCCTCGCCTCGTCAAGATAAACTCTAATCCAACCCGTACACACACGGATGCCTGATAATCTCAGTAGTCATCACAACGTTCCTTGATGTCTTGTTCTGCCTTTAGCCACCCTTTTGAGACTCACCGACCACAGCCAAGATCTTTTTCCCCCGCTAGACAAGGTTGTCCAGCGTGCACAATGACACAAATGATCTTGACGACACGAGGCATGTTTACTACTGCTCGCACCCTCAGATATGACCGATACGCATGTCCGAGTCTTGTCGGAAGTCCATTCGCCTTGTTGATCTGCGTTACATGTAGCCGAGCTCCGGTGCGTGTTCTGCCGCGTGTCTTCCCGGGCACCGTCTGGTGGCAAAGGCTAAGTAATTTAATATCGAGACAGTGGCATTCTATTTAGTCCATCAGTTAACGTTAACTCAAGGTTTTATGTGCTCAAGTCGAGACGAAACCAAGCTGGGAACATCACTGATTCCGATTGATTCCGTTTCACGCCAGTGGCCCGAGGGTGTCTCTTATCGATATGGTATAAATAGTTATCAGTATCCACAGGGGCCCCATAGATCGCACCGAAGACAACGGCTGTCCCTACCATGTTGTATGGTCCGAGATGCATCATAGAGTTGGCAGAGTGACACTCGTGCACGTGTTCACTCTCCCGTGCTGTACCCGTCCCTGACTGTGCGTCGCCACCACCCCGATATTTTCCTGCACGCAGACTTGCGGAGGGCACGTTGAGCACCGCACGACCGGAAACTTTACAAGAGTGGCCACGCCCACATAAACATGGCATCCGGATCTTCCATCCACCGTGTTCGCTCGCCGGTAACTTGTCATCATGCAATTGGATTTGTGCCATTTCGAGCCTAACCTTCATGGATATCGGGTGCCGCCAAAAAATTTCGCGAGACGTCTGCTATATTACTTCATCGTGTCTGAATTCAATGGATCACATAGGGCACGTCAGCTACCTTCGCGAGACGTTCAAAGGTGGTTTAAGTTTGTCGTGGCTTCCGATAGACGTAAATTCTTTGGCTGCAAAGTTCCGTTATCTCGCCGCACTCGTCATTTTGCGTCAGCCCTGACGGTCCTGACCTCAGAATGTGTGATCCACGCCTCATCGGTTCAACTTTGCTGGCTCATCTTTTGTGAGTCACTCGTGGTCGATAACTCAAAAAACGGCTCAACAACCTTGTTCAGCAGCATAGTAGTATCCAAATTGGGGAGGGGTGGGCAAATTGGTGCGAGTCCACTGCATCATGATAACGGTGTGCCAACGGAGTGGAGCGGGACGCCGTCGCAGTTTTCTGCCACGATGCACCGAATCGGCTAGCAGAGTATACAGGTGATCGCGATAAAGCTGGGGAACGTGTCCATACCGTAGAGGAAAGTACGATTACTTGAAAGGTACTGGTGGAGCCGTCCGGGGAACTTTCCGGGGGTCCGGTGAGATCGTAGCGTACCTGAGTGATCTGGATCACAGTGCATATTTTCATTGTAGTTATTATGTAGAACACTCGCTCGCGAAAATACAGACCATAAGGCTTACCAGGCTTGTTCCGTCACGTGCGCAAAATTTTCCACTGGACACCACAATCAGACAAAGAAGGAAGAACACCCATTCGCAACACGAGGCCCGCAATGCGCATTAGCAGGATCGTTAGATAGGGATGCTTTGAGTTGATGGCCAAATAAACATACTGGGCGACCATGATCGTCGTCTGCTTGTCAACACTCCTTCCCGCAGACTACAGACTGGAAACCAAGGTTGGGGTTGATAACACGAGAACCAGCGCAACTGGATGTAGCAATCAGCCTAAATTCTCTGGGGATAAATGGTTAAAACATACCTACCTTTTCATCATGGCTTAGCCTCCCCTCCTTCTCTGGCTGTTGATAACTGGAACGACTCTTCCGCATCCTAGAGGTATCTACACTCAACCCCACAGTCAGTCTCACAACCTGACTAACGCTGGATCTGCGCGTTGCACAAGCGACCGACGATCACGCTAGTGGACGAGATACGTGCCATTGAATATTGCCTGTTCGTCCACATGTCACTGCGAGAGACTTCAAGTGTGCAGGTGCTGGTGGTTCCGGGGAAGGTGCGCCGATAGGGAGATCAAAAAAGGTACCTAGCCGCTGCCTTTGTGTCTCCATCCCAGCCAGCAGCGTGACGTGCTGCAGAAACTGGAGTGGCTGCGATCAAATAGAGGGAGATTAGAAAATTTGCGTGCCTCATTCACGAGAGGTACGATGATGGTGGCAGAGCAGCGGTAGGCACGAAGAAAACCTGGGTGCGCAAAGACGAGTTGTGCGACTTGTCAGGTAGGTCAAGGTGGTGTGCTGGTGCTGGTCGTCGACGGTGAGAGGAAGAGGTGGGGCGTTCGCTCCTCCCACCACCACGACCATCGATGTCTCCAAGATGAAGCCTACTAGCTCGCCTCCAAGTTGGCCTTCGTTTATCCCGCAGTTCCAGGTCCTACCGCTATTGATACGATCCCGGTCTATACTTATTCATGATCATGCCAGTGGTGTCTGCGGTTCTGGCTGCGAAGATCTCTACTTTTCCCGACTCGGATCGATGAAACAGAACAACCACCATCGCGTTCCGCTAACATTTTATGGCTCCTCGCATAAGAAGGCTCTTACGTGACACCCCATGCACACACTGAAAGGCCTATGTCGCTTGATACATGTTTCGGTTTACCAGCACGAAAATGCTGCAGTCAGTTTGCTCTGCTTCAATTCTCGATTGCAACAAATGCTGTCCTGATTCTCAATGTGTGTAGACCCGTACCTATCACTGCACTGGTGGGCTACCATGGCAGTCAGTCACCAGAAGGGTGATGAACTAGCCGCCTTCTCTCATCGGTCCGTTTTAGCAACGCTTGGAGCTGTTTATTCTGCCAAGCAACTGCTGAAAGTTCGTTGAAAACCACTGCGGCTCTCTTGACAGCTGTGTGGGAAGCAGAGAGCTGGTCCAACAGTCATCATTTCGGCGTCAGTTGAAGCACGCAGTGAGTTGTCTAGTGCTTGTCATCCCTAACGAAAGTGGAGTGGGTCAGTAGTACTAATTTACATATCATATTTCTGTTCTCCTCTACGATTCCTTCATCCATCACCCACAGGCTTTGATTTCATCGCAAGTTTCAGTCGTGACCGCGGGCTATATGCGTCAGTGTGAACCCAATCCTCGATGGCAGATACGGGCGAGGTGTGGTACCAAAGTGTAATGAACGCTCAAAAGTTGAACAACCACCACCGAAAACTCCAAGTGTTTCCGATTGAGTATAGTTCAGGGACCTACGGTGTCATGCACTGGAGAGGCAGTCATTGGCTGAAGAACTTACCCGTGTGGGCTGCTCACTTTTATGTGGATGAACGTTGGAACGAGACTTCTTCTCAGGGACTGGGACATGTTCAAGCATGATGGGTATAAATACAATGTTCACTCAAGGCACCGCAAGCGCAACACTAGTGGAGAGATACAGCCAAACGACCAAACACCCCACCTCTTCCTTCACATTCCCAGTGGGCTTAGACATGCTTGATTGTGACTGAATCCTCGCTGACCGAGACAGAAGTCAGAACTTCACTACCATTCACCATGTTAATGATGGCGGCGTTCTGTGGCCCGTAAGTTTGACCACCGTTAGTATAGGCCATGGCATCGGTAAAGGTTATCGGGCTGAAGTTGGGAAAGGGAACATCCTCTCCCAAGAAACCTTCGACGATCCACTCTGCATTCTGCCCACAAAGTGCATGAGTAGAGCTGAGATTCCCGATGGCGGCCTGGTGTTTGCTGCGGTTTTCGATCATCACAAGGCCATACGTCGTGTTGACGGGCGCACCGACCACGAGTCCGATGACGTCTCCAACAGAGAAGGTCAAGTCTGTGAAATATCTCGACTCCGAGTCGATTGCGACGGGGGTCCACCACTCATACCAAGCTATACACAAAAACAACGACAAAAAAGGTGAGACAGATCGTGGATGCATAGTTTAATATCTCCTTACCTTGGTAAAGAGGACCGCTCTGGGTGACAGTAATGGAGACCCCGGCCTGAAGGAGGGCATCCTGGCACGTGTCACCGTCGATACCAACCCAGGCAGTAACAGTAGCCTCAAAGCCAAGTGTACTTGAACCGGAAATTTCGGGAATCGTGAAAACCCCAATAACGGAATAAAAGGTTCCCTGTCGAAACAAGAAATGATGGAATCAAGCAAGACACGGGCCAATCGACGGAAACGCACACTATCCATTTCTAATGCAGCACCAGCCCAGTTGGTAGCAGTACTACTTTTTGAGCGAACGTTGTCACTATAGGGCCGGGACCGGCGGTCCGTGCGACGGCAATCTGTCAGACCTACAGAAACGAGCAAGAAGCTGGAAATGAGCACGGGATTGAAGCGCATGGGGAACGTGAACTTGATAATCCATAAGTTGGAGGCTGGGATCGAGACCACAGCGCGACCTCATGCTTTTATGGTTCCGCAGGTCGCCCTATTGCTTGGTGATGTTCCATGTACAAATAAAACGTCCTGCAAGCGAGGATGGCAACGATCGTCCTGAGGTACAACCTCGATTAATCGAGACAGCACCTCTTACTATTCACAACGAGCTCACATTGACATGATGCGGGAAGAAGAGTGGAGGTCAAGTCAAACAAGCCGACTTGATCCCCTTCAAGTTGAACCACTGACAATGTTGGCACCTTGGTCTGACTCGTCCTCGCAGCTATAGAGCGCTGAGTCGTCAGCGCCGGGGTGGCCACTGAAACCAGTTTCGTATGTATACAGCCACGAGCAAGTTTTTGGCATCTGTCCCCGTATGACCGTTGCTAACCACCACTGGCACCTCGCCGCGTCCGATCAAAGTTGATTGGTCTGTGTTGTGACACATGTCGTGCCAGTGTCAAGTGAAGTGACGATGGCCAGCACAGCGCATTGAAAACTGATGCCCAGTTTCTATACCAAAGTGCCTGTTAATTGCTGCTATGTCTATCATGATGACAGTTGCGAACAACCTTTGATGTGACCACGCTGATTTACGGGCGGCAAGTGATAGTGGTTGGTATAGATTGGCAACGACGCGACGCAAAACGCGAAAGAAAAAGGAAACAGCGTGAATCGAGCCCAGCTGAAAGCAGACTGGAAACGATATAATGATTTCGATGCATACATAGCACGGTGAGTTTACGCCTAGAGGGCGCATGAAGAGTAGGTAAGGAAACGGGGAGATATGTAACAGGTGGACATGGCAGGATCTCTTGTCCCGCTTCATCGGAAGCAGGTAGTCCGGGGAAGCAAGAGGAAGCTATCCTGCTTGGTATAGATAACAATCTTCTTCTCCCAACTGATCTTCACGATCTTCACCGTGCATCGGGATCCATATAACGTTTCATCAACAGGTTATTCTCATCCGTCGCTCATTGGGCACGTTTCGATGACATAGTACTTCAAACGGAAAAGACAGACAATCAAAGCGTGGTGAGTAGGTAGGTTTCCAACTCCAACTAATAAAACTATTTAAATACCTGTAAATGTCGCTCAAGAGGTACAGCAAAGCAACCATCACCCCACCTTCTCCGTTCACGTCTTAGTATACTTGACAGTGACCGAGTTCTCGTCGACCGAAACAGACGTCAGATTTTTGATGTCATAGATGGTGGCCCCCAGGGGATGATAAGTGTCACCATTCCCGGTAGCCA
>JBBPJQ010000871.1:0-15724 GCA_038088795.1 Boletus rex-veris
GGGACTGGGGTAGGCTCTGATTGAGGGATAGGTCGACGATCCTGGAGTTCACCGGCGACGGAACCGGGTGAGTGCATCCGTTGGAGTTCGTACGGGGGTGGAATAGATATGTAAGACGTGCGAGAATCGGCTCTTGGGATCCATCCGTCATCGATAGGGACACCGATCGGCCGAGGAGATATGATCGGGCTATGTTGGATCGGTATCGGGCGAATGGTTTCTGGTTCATCGGGTCCGCGAGAGGGAGAGGACGTACGATGGCCATGAGAAGGTATGTGGACGCGGACGGGAACAACGGGCGATGGGACAGGAAGTGGCGGCGCATGTAGGGTCGTGTCGGAGGTACGTACAGGCGGCGCCGATTCAGAGCGCATTCTGTAATCAGCGTGGGTAACGAAGAACGTGCAGCGCAACCATTGACGTACGGTGGGTGCCGAATTGATGCACCTGAGCGCAGCTGAATGTGGGATCGTGGATCATCACGTTCTTCATCCGTGTTGCCTTCGCCGGGTTCGAGAACGTTCTCGTCGTCATCGTAGTGCTCTGGGGTACCTTCGTCATAACCTATCCTGCGACCCATGGATAATCCCTCCTTGTATCCCATCCTGCGGCCCTCCTCACGCGCAAGCATGACAAGCTTCTCCTCTTGCAACTTTCTTGCCTTTGTTCTGGCTCTTGCAGCCTCCGCCTCCGCCTCGTTCCGCTGGGAAGCCACCTGATCGATGATATCTTGAGCTCGAAAGATCTCTTTCTGCGCATTCTCGAGTTGTAGCTTGTACAGCTTGAGTTCTTCTCTGAGTCTTGCCGCTTCGTGTTCCGCATGTTCTCGGTTCTCGGTTGCGATGCGCAGACGATGAAAGTAATCAAGGGCACGACGTTCTGCGGCGTTTGCGCGGGATGATTCTCCTTCGAGACGTTCAGAGGTAACGGCGAGAGCGGCATTGATTTCGCGGACTTCTTCCTCGCGGGAGACGAGGCGTGCTAGGAGGTGGCTGCTGCTAGACCCATCTGTGGTAGTGTGTGAGCGATGACGTGATGTCGGTTTTGAACGACGACGTGAGTCAAAGAACGTGGGCGTTCCCGACGACGACGGCGAGGATGGGCTGGAATCGAGATCGTTGGGATGCTCATGAGCGAGGTGAGCCCTTGGTTATTATGGCATATCAGTACAGTATCGCAGCTAGGGGACCAAGGGAGCCACAGTACCTTTGTTCGTCGTCGAGATCAGCAGGTAACATCGTGCATCAGTACGGATACGACACCAGTATGGTCAAGTGTCTGGGAAAGTGAAGCTTGACACAGCACCACAGCAGCTGGGGGAGTGCTAGTGAAAGATGGTGCTGCGGGATGACGGTCGCACGCAACGTTGCACACAAAGAGAGCGCGGGGACGGACGTCAGAAGGCGTGCCTCGTGTACTCCAGCAGAGAGAACCACCGAAAGATCGTAATTAACTATCAGCAAGTGCAAGCGCTGAGGGAAGAAGTCATTTTATGATTATGCGGGCGATACGAGTGGTGGACAAGTCATGCCCGAAACACGTGGCCTGTGCATGGTGCGCAAAACCTGTATCCGAGTCAGTTCGTGGAAGATACAAGCCTTGTGCGGGGTTGAAATGGGTCTGACCATCAGGCAGATCAGGATCAATCGTGAACGCATGGAGACTGTCGGGGTGCCGTGATACACGAGGCAAGACACGTGTCAGCGAATACGGCGGGTGTAGGATATCTCTACATCAACGACACGGAGCATCTGCATTTGAGTACGTTTTATATGCTGAAGGGCCATACAATCGTGTGGGTGGGTGTTGTCCGGGTTTGAGCGGGTCCAGGGTTGAAACGTCCCTTGATGCCCGCTTGTCATTAATCGTATTGACAAACCATTGCTGCCATGGAACGATACTCACTTGCTGCAACCGAAGTCACCATCTCTAAGCAATAAAAAAAGACAGAATGATCTAAAACAGAAAACGGTTGTTTGGCAACGACTTGTAAAATAAACAAGACTTGGGAACAAAAACTGGACAGCAGCACAAGGTAACAATCAAACTTGTCTCCATTTTCTGTAGTGACGTTGGTCGCGTGACCACCCGACGGATCCGCTTAGTCAGCCAGACAGAAACCTGTGATTTCCCGATATGGAAACCCAATCGAAGCAAGAATCCTTTTTGCAGTGTGCAGCGACGGGCTTGAGGTCGGTAGCGAAAAAGTCTACCCGTGGCTATTTCTCTGTCGGCGTCGTGTCAGACGGCGAGCGAGCCCTTGCTCGTGTGCACAAACCCTTGATCCACCACATACCCTAATAGACCGGCGGTAAGCTTATCTATCAGAATTTCCGAACCTCCTTATCGCTGTGCATCCAGCGAGGCCTTATCGTTTTTTTGCGTTTACAGCATACCCGAACTTAAATCCATCATGTCTCACGGTTCCTATACGTCTTATTCACAATCCATCATGACAGAGGAGGAAGAGGACTGGGAAGACTACGTCAAAGGAGGCTATCACCCCGTCCACATTGGCGACACCTTTTCAGACGGTAGGTATCTCGTAGTCAGAAAACTCGGTTGGGGCCATTTTTCAACCGTCTGGCTCGCCAAGGACACAAAGTAAGCAAGCGCTGGTGCCCTCGTGATCCTATTTCTTACTTTGTATTTTATCTTATCCGAAAATCAGGCTGAATCGCCATGTCGCCCTCAAAGTGGTTAAATCCGCCCCGCGATACACGGAGACCGCACTGGACGAAATCAAGCTCCTACAACGTCTCATCACCTCCTCCACCCCCCCGGTTCAGCTCACTCCTGAGAACCCGAATCCACCGTCTTCCCCGTCACAAACGCACCCCGGCAGATCCCATGTTATATCCTTCCTTGACCACTTTAAACACAAGGGGCCGAATGGCACGCACGTCTGCATGGTGTTCGAGGTCCTTGGCGAGAATCTTCTTGGCCTCATCAAACGGCATCAGAACAAGGGCGTCCCCATGCCTCTAGTCAAGCAAATAGCCAAGCAAGTGTTGCTCGGTTTGGACTACATGCACCGCTGTTGCGGTGTCATCCACACCGGTTAGTGCATTTGGGGGGGGAGCAATATATGGCTGGAGAATGACTCTCTACACAGACTTGAAGCCAGAAAATGTGCTCGTCTGTATTGACGATGTCGAGGCTATCATTGACGCTGAGGCCTCTGCCAATACCACACCACCTCCATCGCGTATAATTGGCGTGCCACCTTCCAAAGGTCGTGGAGGCAACCAGACGCCACGCTCAGAGTCGGTCTTCATAACTGGGTCACAACCCCTCCCATCGCCGTCCTCGTCCTTGTCCTTTGGTAGCAGTCCCAAGTTTGACAAACTCGCATTTGGCATGAGCAAAATAGATGGTGAAGCAACATCGAAGCCAGGCTCCTTCGGGTCAAGCTCCGTCTCGAAAGATAATCCCTCCGGATCCGCCCTCACCGCTGCCGTGGGCACCGCAGAAGCGAGTTCAAGTTCCAGGAGAGCGGACTCTACCGAGACCACCGCAGCACGAATGTCCGACGTTACCCTAAACCCCGGATTTAACAAGATGGAATCACCTCACCCAGCGCACCCGCCAGGACCATCACTGCTCACCCAGATGGCGCCCAACCATCCCACGACTAGTTCCTCGTCTTCAAACCCACCAACCTCATCGACCACGAAGCCTGCTGGTTCAGGTGATCCAATTCCCTCAGACCCCAAACCTTCTACATCCATCATGTCCAGAGAATCGCCCCAACCAAGCTTCGCCGATACATCACTGTCCTCGAGCCTTGAAGGCATGGAGAAGATTACAGTCAAGATTGCGGATCTAGGAAATGGTTCGTTTTTGCTCACCAACTTTTTTTTCGATCACTCATATCACATCCCTTTAGCGACATGGACGGAACACCATTTTACGGACGACATTCAGACTCGACAGTACCGCTGCCCCGAAGTTATTCTTGGCGCAAAGTGGGGATCGAGTGCCGACATTTGGAGCGTCGCGTGTGTGGTGAGACGGCTTTCTCACGTAGAGCCATGCGATCCTCATCTGACCGATCGTGCACATGGACAGATCTTTGAGCTCATCACGGGTGGAGATTATCTTTTCGATCCGGCTTCTGGGTCACGTTACAGTAAAGACGATGACCACATCGCCCAGATCATGGAGCTTGTCGGCGAGTTCCCGAAAGTGATCGCGTTTTCCGGTAAATACAGCTCAGAATTTTTCAGTCGCAAGGGTGCGTGTGCTCACCAAAAATTTGCTCGCGCGTCTTGCGTTTCGCTCAGTGTCACCTCCATCGTAGGTGAATTACGGCATATCAACAAGTTACGTTTCTGGCCGCTCGAGTGTGTCTTGCATGACAAGTACTTGTTCCCGAAAGAAGAAGCAGATGCAATTGCCGCCTTCTTAACACCGATGGTGCGTCTCTACCCGGACAGGAGAGCCAAAGCTTCCGACTTGATCCATCACCAATGGCTCGACGGGATCGTTGTCCAGGGCGAGATAGACGTCGTACGCCGTGCGGAGGAGGAAGAGGCTGTCCGCCGACGATACGCGCAACTCCAGATCACTGGCGTGAACGAGGGCCCGATCGCCAAGTCGGATGTGGACGCGATGAAACCCGTCGAGGAGGACACTGGCGCAAGTGAACCCGAGCAAGAGGAAGTGAAGGCGCAGGAAGAATCGGCGCCTCAGCCCGCGCATCAACCACCTATCCTATCCGCGCCTCCAGCGCCCGGAACTACGACCGCACCCAAACCCGCGTCCAAGTCCTAGCGATTTTTCCCAGTTGCCGGTCGTCGCCCCCCTGTGGTCCATTACTGATCTCGTGTCGATCTGCTTTTTTTTCTTTCTCTGCGTCGCGTTTATCTCTCATCGCGGTTCAAAACTATAACGTTTCGCTTAATCCCCACGACAACACAGACGATGCTTGCACGTCTTGTTCCCTTTTCTCTTCTCTTTCACGTCTTTTGTTCTTAATCGCAAGCTTGCTATCTCGAGCCTTTTCCCTATCCATCCCAAACGTAGAGATTATACCAAAGAATGCAGCTAGACACGATGCAGCCCCTCAGTGGCTGGTCGCTGGACTCGATGTATGGTGTCGTTACTCGCTATAGTCGTCGTGTGTAGGGAGGTTGTATGTCGTGAAACAGAAACAGAAACAGAGCGTGTATCCTATCCACTTTTTTCATCCTTACTTTCTTTTTATTTTTGTTTGTACTGTGAACCCGCTGGCATCGGAGTCGCGCCTGCTGCGGTGCCAAGTTGACACATGAAACGTATCGAGAAATCTACCTACGACGTCATAATACGATAACCGTGAAGTTGAGTCGAGCACGTTTGCCGTTGTCGTTCCCGCACGCGCGTTGCCGATAACATCGACGCGAATTCGAATAGAGCTTAAGTTTGAAACCCTCGACGCTCGAGTGCGACGCCACGCGACAGTGTTTGGACAGTTGGACAAGTGTCAGTTCAAGCGCTCGCGTCCTAGATGGGTTGTTTCAAACATGCACACTCGTTTGATAACGCATGATGCAGTTCGGGTGTGGCACGACATATGTACACGTTCACGCGCACGTCCGTGTCGGATTCGATTATTGTCGACTTATCATTGGCAGGATGACGGTACTCGATGCTTACATAATCACGTGTGATTGCTCCCGTGGCAGAGACAACGGACGGGGGTAATAAGCGTATCAAAAAATCAAACAGTGTGTCCAAGCGTTTCAAATATTATTTCAGTGACTCGGTACATGACAAGTACACACATGATATAGGATGGGTATTTTTGGTCTCACAAAGGCTAGGCCAAGTATAGTAGTACCACTCGACGACGGTACGCGTCGGTTCGTACGACATGTACCGACGAGCATGGAGCATGGAGCACCCCGGTGTCCATGTCAAACTTGGGTGCGTTGCGAGGTGGTCACGGTCCCGGCGAGACAGGTTTTAGAATCGGGACTGGATGACCGAGTCGGGGATGGCCGTTATTGGGTAGTTTACTGTTCGCACCAGTAGTATCCCCGTCACGTTGTATTTTTTCAATGAGTCGGCACTTCCAAAAAAAGGCCGTCTCGACATGACATACTGGTTCAGCATCGGACACACGCATGTCTGTGTAGCCAGCCTTGCATCATGTTCTCTGACTTGGCAGAGGCGCCTGGCTCTGGGCGGGCAATTTAAAACGTCGTTTTTCTGAAAAGGTCTCAAGTTCAAACGGTTCTGATATCTGCAGCGGGATACCCATGACTTTTCCCTTGTGTATACCTCGAGGGCCCCTGGCTTTCTACATCTAGGAACCAGGCAACCTCGAACATATGCTTGATATGGGTGTAAAGTTGGGGAATCAGCCTCGGGGATGGGGTAAAAAGCCCGACGAGGGACTGGAAGCGTATGAAAGGAGCCAGAGACGAGCCTACCAGGCAACCTCGAACGCATGCTCGATATGGGTGTAAAAGTTGGGGAATCAGCCCCGGGGTACAGGGGTAAAAAAGTTCTGACGAGGAACTGGAGGGGAATGAGGCTACCCCCACGTAGGCGGCGCGGCAGGGCTAGTGTAGGGTGAGTGAACGAGGAGAGACTCGGAGGCAAGTGAATACAACGTCACAAACGCGTCCACGAAGCGCGGGAAATTTGAACACAGACTTCCGACAAGTTGGAAAATGAACTGCGTTCTGACCGTGTCACAGTTCACGTTCACAGGTATTGCGGGTCTAGACTACTCGGTGAGTACATGCAATGTATACATTTCGAGCATTACAATTTGGACGGCGTTCACCAGATCGTGGCGCCTGTGCGAATAACCGCTCTATCCTCGGCCCTGCAGGCAACCAAGTCATGTACCCTAGTCCGAAGGACTTGTAGCGCTGGAGTGACATTGATCGCGCGCCGCCGGCATACTGTTGCAGGATCCATCCGGCTGGGCTGTACGGTCAAGTGGCCACACGGATCAAGCTTCAAGCTCAAATCGGAATTGCAACTGGGTGACGGAGTTCTTGGCCATGGCAAGTCTTTGCGCCGAACTTGCTTCGCGGTCGCGACGCCTGATGACACTGCCAGTGAATTGAAATTTGAAACGTGGCCGTTCTTTCTCCGCCCACGTTCGAGTTGGATGAGGATTTGGATAGATGACCGATGATGATCAATCATGGATTCTGAATCTCCAGTTGGCCGTCGCGACCACCGTTGCACCGGCCACCGGCCACCATCACAAGCGTGTCGTCCAGGCTACAATCATGGACCCGGGTACATATTCGTTTGCATAATTGCCATCCACGTATCAATGCATCATCGATTCAATCCCGGGCCATCATGAGCGACGCACCATCAATCACTCGTTAATCATGCGACGCCGAGACGGGGATGGTACGCCGTTTCAATCTGTGGCTGTCGAGAAGCCTCAGATCTCTTGGAACGTCGAATGACCGTATGAGCAAAGCAGCGCGCCCTGGACCATGACGAAGACGCTCATTACCATACGATCCATCTGAAGGAGATACCTCGGGTTTGGAGACCCGATATACGCTGGCAGGATAGGCTGCCAACGTCTTGTTCGGCCTCCGTCGTACGCCGAGCGGTGATGTGGGTCAGTGATCGTTGGGGCGAGCACAGGTTCAACCTTCAAGTGGAGGTGCGTGCCAAGCGCCAAGACCTACCTGGATATGATCCTGACGTTGATGATTGACCCATATGTAGATGCGCTAGTTTTGGCTTTATAGACGTGACAGTGGCGATGTGTTCGGGACCTGAGTGGCGACAAGGCTAGCGCTGATCGTTGAGAGAGGTGAATGCCGGCATGAGTGTCGTGAATCGGCCGACGCAAGTTATGGTGGGTATGGAGGCTGGATTCCCTGCAGGGTCGACACTGGCGCTGCCAGTGGGACGTCAACTATCGTGCTGTTCTCATGATTGCGTAGCTCGTGCAATAAACAATGAGCGAATGAACAATGCCCATCGTCTCAACGGCGGCCAATGATCATGCCGTGATTTGGATTGGATTTGATCTTGATTCATTTTACCGCCAAAGACAAGCACAGGTCGGGCCAAACCGACCGAGCACTGTCGGAGGAGTGCCTGATTCAAGGGGCTGCATTTGAGGGGCATCCTGACATGTCTGCATGCCTAGCACTGGCAGCAGGGTTTTTTTCCATTTATGGAAAATCCGACATGAAATGAAATGCACCTCGACTCGGACGCTGTGCTGCAGTGCGGTGTACACACTGTAACGTTTGCGTTGTGTACTGTATTATGTGTGTAGGGTGTTTGATTTGACGGCCCTGCGATCCCTGCCTGGCAGCCAGCCTGAGTGATTCGAATTTCAGTACAAGAACACGTGTTGGGCTAGGCTCTGAGTCTGAAGATGTGAATATGAACCGCCACTGATTCGTGATGTTGAATGTTCACCTGGTGACGCGCTTCAACGCACTTCTCAGACTCAGTACGTAGGTCTAGACGGGTCACGACTGGCGTGTGGACGTCCAGTGATGAATGAGAATGACGAGTGAATGCATGGCGTGCCGCGTGCGTACCGTCCCAGTACGTGTTCATCTGAAAATCATAATCAAGCTTCAGCCTTGACTCAAACCTCACAGAGCGTCCACGTCCAAGGGCCGTCCCAGTATACTCCCACTGAATCCCGACATCTACGGATCAACTCACCCAGGGCCAGCATTCGGCATCCACCATGACGTCCACGGAAACTTGTCCGACACGGTAAGAGGGGCCCAGGGGGGCCAACACGTTCAGAATCAGAACAAGGATACTCGGATGGGACGTTGACGTGATACGGTGCCTCATTTTTGCCCGACATCACCGATTTGGCCGCACGTCGAGGGTCTGGACCGAGCAGGTGACCAAATGATATGAAGTCCTTTCAATCTAAACCACCGTTCAATGTCCACTGTCATTGCCACTGACTCACCTGGGCTAGCACGACGGTGGCACCGCTTGCCAAGGCATCACTACATATATATGGTGCCATTGGTGCACCCGTTCCAAGCATCTTTGTTGTGAATCAACGATGGGCCTGTCAATGACAATCAGAGGGCAAAACCATGCTCAGAATAGGAATCACGGGATGATAACATTACCAAAGGCAATGGCGGTACGGCCCGGGCAGGATTGTATTCAGTCTTGTATGCCCGCGGTACACGTACGTACTTTTTTTTTTTTTAGCGCGCGGTCTAGGCTCTTCAACTTTTTTTTTTTTTTCGATGACATCCTGGGATATTTGTACATGATACCTTCGGGACGGAGCCAAGGCGGCGCGCAATGATATGTCCTATACGCAAATTTGCCATGGGCAAATATCATTATCCAGCGCTATCGTCTTGTCCATATTCATACGGATTCTGTGCAATGATGCATGGTTTCTCGTTCTATATCTCATGTCTATTAAACACAATGATACTGATATGAACAATTGGAATACGGATACGGATACGGATAAGATTCTAATGCCACTCAGTCACAGGTGATAATGTCCAATTCTCGACAGGATATGATGGATGGGTACCGGTAACGGCCAACATTGCCCGGATCCCAAATACAAACTAGATAGCAATGCCATCCCTGCACCTTGAGTATTTCCCGACTCGACCAATTCGAATTCCAAATCGATGTTGACACCGGGTCCATCAAGCGCTTTCAGCCCATTCCCGTCACCGTGGTCCGTCACCGTTCTTATCGTCACCGGGTCATTCCATCGCACCGTATCACCATTCGTTTTAACCATTCTCATCGTGCATCGTGTTGTATGAGCTCTATTGTGATTGGACCGCTCTCTTCCGCCATCATTATCATCTATCACAATCCTTTATCCCTGTTCATATCGAAACGCAAATGCAAATAAGAATATGGACATGTTCATCGGATCGATCATGCGTGACCCGGTGACCACTCATGTACTCAAGAATGGTGATGTCAATGATGCATATCTACTCTTGGAAAGTGGATGCCATGACGGAATGGCAAGCCAGTACTCTGGGGCTGGAGTGCCCAGTGGGGGGAGGAAAGGGGGGCCAGTAACGTGTTGTACCATTTACGCCTTGATCCCTCCCACGCTCAAATTCGATCTGCACTGCTCATGGTGGACGAATTGTACAGACGTTCCAGTCGCCCCCAGGCCTTGGGCGACCCCAGCATGCATGCGCAACGGATGCGTGACTTTTGCGTGCTGTCGTCCGCACGACATAACCCAGCACTTGCTATACTCGTCCTCTTCCTCCCGCAGAGACACACGCCAACATGGCCTGCACATACACGCGTGTATAGAACGAACGAGGAGTTATCTCGGGACCATGTGGGCGTGGCACGTGCCCATCGTCGCCGTTTCCCAGCATCATCAGCCCAGCTACACACGCCGTGGTCGCCGTTATCGTGTTGTCGGATTCCCTGTCGCTCTCCAATGCCAGTCGAGTCGACATCGTGGGCGTCTTCCTCGGAGACGTGCTTGGGCTCATCGACATCGATCCGCCCTAAAGCCGATCTTCGATCTTCGGCTAGACATACATATCCACCGACACCCCGAAACGAGACGATACCGGACTTGAGATGGTCGGTTGGAGCAGGTCGGCTTTGCAGTCTCGGAAGCGGTTCTGACGCACTTTAGGGAGCGAGCGAGCTCGCCCGTCGGAATGTCAGCTCAAAGGAATGGGGGAGGAAACGATGATAGCCGCTGGAGGGGGACTAGTACACACACATGGATACCAAGGGATTGCCATGTGACAAACGTTCCGAGCCCACTGGCATTCTTGCGAGCTGCTTCTTCGCTTGGGTGGATCAAACGGGGTTTGACACGAACCTTGACGTTTTTCTTTTTATCTCTTGTGCGTGTTATCATATACTGGTATGACACTCCGTCGTGACCAACGCATTGGCATGATTAGCAGCGTCGGTGCCGTGTGACGTGTGGATGCTTGAGGAGGGACGAACCCACTTGCACGCCGAGTCTCGCGTCCGAGGGGCTCGGCTACTTGAAGGACCCGACGAGTGCCTTGCCACCATTCAAGCTGTCGCGGGACGATCTTGTACCTGGGGAACGACTGAGAGGGATGATCTTTACATAGGTTTCTCGTATCGTCCTGCCAAATGTAATAGTTGATGGTAAAGTTTCCGACAGGTTGGCGATGTTGTCCTGAGGCACGCGGTAAGTTGGAATCGGGAAAGTGAATGACCAGGATGATGCGCCCATGCGTACGCTCACCACACGTGTGAGTATTTCTGTGTTGTTGCATGGGATTGGGACTGGGACTTGGATGTGGATTTGGGACTGAAAATGACACGGCAGCCGTTTCCCGTATGCATGAAACGTTTTGTCCAGAAATGTTCATGGAATTTGGAATTCGAATATCCGCACCGGGAACAAAGCAAGTCCGACAGACGACACTGTGTACAAAGTGCGAAATTCTACCGGAACACAGCGTTCACGTCCCCGCAATGGCCGCACATGTTGGCGAGGCACATAGCGGGGCAAACTGGTTGTGATACCCACGCCGATGGGCCATCATGATTGTTCGAACGTACTCACGGCATGAATAGTGATATTTTCGTTCCGCAGCAAGATGCCAAGACAAAGTGGCTGGCAGTGCAAGCAAGGCTCTAGGCTCTTGTTCGACTGTGAATAACCCATTGGGTACATATGTGAGGCGTTCAGGGTTGTGAGCGTGGTCGGCCTTCCTTCCTGCGATAAGAGTCCAGACGTGGATGTACACAGACGTGTGACCAAGGTGCTGCGGATAGTTGAATGAATGGTGGCGATCCAGCGCATTGGGTCCGAGTAAATGAGGTAGTTCTCCGATCGGAAGTGACCGTGCGGCTTGAGCGTCAAGGTATGAGGTATCGATCACAGCATCGAGGGAATAGGTGACGCCAATCATTTGCCTTTTGCAAGGGGCTAGGCGTACCTGGGTGTGTGTACATTAGTGATGGAACTCGAGGTCGACCCGGGTCGACGCCCTGCAAGGGTGCCTTGCAGTGAGAGTGATCATTTTTGGCAAGGGGAGTTTTGATTGCTGGCGCAGGTCTGTCGGATTGGAATTTGCGGTAACGTCAGTGGTTAACTGTAGGAGGATAAATGGTGATTGACCAGGCACGGTCGAGTCTGGCGCTCCGTGCAGATGAAATGGGCGGTCTGTAGCCGCGCAGAAATTCTACAAGCAGTGACAGGGGGTTGTGATGGTCGTAATTTGCCGATCCCATTGTTCCCAATGGTGTCCGTTGGTCACGGAACGATGTGAGACGGGTTTCGCGTTATGGGCGCGGCTTATTTACAGTTCCATCGCGGGTTTGACATGAGATGACAATGAACAGCGAGGATGCATACCACGTCAGCAAGATGACGCAATAAACGCATGGACATGTGCATGCGCGACGAGTTCGGGTACAGCCACGACGGCCTGGACTCGGCATGTGAAGTCGCCGTGGGGGTCGTTTGGGGGGTCTTTAGTGTGATAAGCGTGGCAGGTGTCATCACGGCATCGTTACGGCGTGACATGGTACCGGTGCCGTAGCTCGGCGGGGCTGTACCTGAACCAGAACGCCGGTACGAATTCCAAGTCCGACGAGTGCGGTGCCTTAATTGAGCGAGTCGCCAAACCTTTTTTTTTTTTTTTTTTTCTTTTTTCCAAGGTGATTTCAGGCACCCTTTTAGAAGTTGTCGTTCCTCTTTACTTCGCTCGCCCTCATGGACGACGACTCAAAACCGTCCCTCGACGCAAACACCGTCGATTCCACTCAGACCCCAAATATTGACTCGTCCGATAAAAATTCACCCTCCTCCTCTGACATGGCAACCCTCGTCGCCCCAAACAACCCCGCCATCCTCCCCGCCTCCCCGCCCTCCGCCGCCGGCGTCGCTAAACGTTACCGCCCTGCACCAGCGAAGACCTTCCAATGCAGGGGCTTTGGCGAATGTCGCATGGTCTTCAGCAGAAGCGAACACCTCGCCAGGCACATTAGGTAGGTCCCAGGCACTTATCCCCGTCCCTCCCTGTTCGATCTCTTTTATCTCCGTTCAGGAAACACACTGGCGAGCGTCCCTTTACCTGCCACTGCTCTAAGCAGTTCTCTCGTCTCGACAATCTGCGCCAGCATGCCCAGACAGTGCATGCAGATAAGCAGGAGCAGAACGAGAGGATGATGCGCGAGCTCACCTCCCTCCACGCTTCCATGGCCGCAGCCAACAAGGCCGGCCAGCCAAGGGGGAAAAGGGGCCAGACTGCGATCAGCGTCGCAGCCGCCCCTCCACCCACCAATCCCGCTCAGGACGCTCCCATGCGCCACCTCGATCACGTCAAAGAGGAAGACATCAATCCTGCCTCCATTCCGATGCATCAGCGTCCAGGGACGAGCACTGGATACGAAGCCGACGCAGTCATGTATGGTGATAGCTGGAACACCGATATCGACCGTGGCGATCCGCGGCCTCCCAATAATCATTCCTTTCGTGACTCCAGCCAGTCCTTTCGTGTCCCCCCAGCATCAAATTCATCCTCAATCTACGGGCAGCAGCAGTCGCAGTCCTTTCTCGCCTTCTCCAACACACTCAACTTCGGCATCACCGCACGGGATGGTCGCCCCGGATCTAGCGCCTCCCGTCCACCCACTGCAGGTGGTCCAGACTCACATCCTCGAACACTCCCGCCCCTCGCAGCAGTCGTCTCCGCAACAATCCCCCCTCCATCATCCCACCAGTTCCCCATCCCACCACAATCCACACAGCACATACTTCCCTTACCCGGCCCAGCTGCGTTTAGACGACCTGCAACAGCCAATCGCCCAGGCACGGCCCCCGCATCATACTTCGCCTCAAAGCCTGCCTACAATGGAGGGCCTGGATTGGTCCATCAACCAGAACTATCCCTTCCAGTCTTTGGACGTAGCAGCGAACTGGCAGCGGCAGCAGCAACAGCAGCAGCTTACCAACACAACCCATTCGAGGCAGATCCACCATCCCCAACAACAGGTTCTTACGACTCGCCGTTTTCCTTCCACCCACCGGCACTCTCCGAATCAGCAACCTATGGCGGGTCCCTCGAACCATCTCCAGGCAACCCTCGCAAACGACCTTTCCCGGGAATCGACGGATCCCAGGATGAGGGCCCACGTCGAGAACCAAACACCGGGGTACCCGGATCTAGCGAATACGAATACGGCTCAGAGTCACGCCCTCAATCTCGACGGCTCTCCGTCCTGGAACTCTGCAATGACGCAGATGCAGATGGCGGAGTACGATCATTTTTACCAGGCACAGCAGGATCAGGTTCACGACCAACTACCTCCTCTGGACTCTGCTCATCAGCATCTGCCCTCGCACTCATCGATCGGACTCCAATCACACTACTCCCAGGAGCTCAGCAGACAACAGCTCCAGCAGCTGCGTCAGCAACATCTCCGACTGGAACAGGCCCGACGGCATTCGCTGGCGGGCGAGTATCTCCAGCAGCATTACGGCGGGACACTCCATCCCCATCCACAACAACAGCACTCGCAGCAGCACAACTTTTTCAACGAGGAACCTTCTCGGCTTCACCTTTATCAGACGCATCGCGGAGCCCACGATCCCACCCAAGCACCGCTGCCTTCGTCGCCGTTGCTCGATCCGTCGGCATACACCCAAGCGCGACATCTCCATCCTCAAATGCAGCGCCATCACCCACATTACATCGTCGAGGAGAACCACAACATGAAGTACGATCCCCCGTCACTGCAGCGTACTCCCCCGCTGCGGTTGGAATGAAAGTCTAACGACCAAAAAAAACGTTTTGCTTTAATTCGTATATCCAAATCTCTGGTAATATGGTCGTGAACAGTGGTCTCCTCTCTATGTTGTGTCTGTCTGCTTTTCATTTTTTTTGCTCTTGTTTCACCAGTGCGACCTTGTTTTCACTCGCAAGTACATATCTCCGTATTCTTTTTCTTTGTCTGCGTATACCTGTCAACTAATTTGTGTTTACCCGACATATTGTGCATATTCATATTGACGATGACCCTCGAGCGGAATGCCTTTGTTTCTTTTGATGTAACTTGTTGACGACGATAGGATCATTCTATAATCTTGTCGAGAAAGCGTATGTATATTCGACTCGTCGAATCGATTCTTTTTTCAACGCAATGGTCATGGGATCGGTCGTTGTCCTCCCTGGAGACACCAAGCGGACCGGTTGTCCCGTGTACTCGTTGATGTTCCCATGTGTGGGGTGGGTTGATCTGATTATCCGGTGGCGCGTGAGAGAGTGTGGGTTGGAATCGATAAAGCGGGTTAAGTTGTCATCGTCTGCCGGTTGACGCGTTGACGTTTTAATATTTCAATGTCGTTGTCGTCGTCGTTAGGCGTCGTGTTGGGTTCTCAAGACTCGACGTCAGGTGGACATGAACGTGAACGTGACGTTGGTGTGTTGACGTGCTGCCAACCTGTCGGACTCAGATGTGATATATAGCGCGTGTGGATATAGATTAAATAATAGTGGTGAGGTCGGATAAAAATTCGGAGTAATACTTGGTGCGATCGGGGGAATCCAGTCTGGGTCATGTTTAGAGCGTGATGGGCCGGTGCGTACTGTCGGTCGGTGTCATATTTAGGATGACATAGCCTCATCACAGACGTGCGACTCGGCATATATCCTATCCCCGATCGATGTCTAGTACAGGCATGCACGATACATAGATACACCGTGTCCCCACGCCCTGGTCCTTGATCGACGTTTCGATCATGTACTTGGGGGTT
>JBBPJQ010000872.1:0-15724 GCA_038088795.1 Boletus rex-veris
GTACCATGTCTCTTGTCATTGGCAGCTTGGCTGAGCTGAGTAGTAAGTTCTTCGACCCGAGCTTGCAACTGGCGAATAGTCGCATTTGGCTGAGGGGTACTAGCGTACGACTTCGTTTCCAGGTCAACGATTCGGACATTGAGCTCCTTGGCTTGCTTCTCCAACTGAGCCTGTGAGGAGAGTAAGAAGAGCGTCCCCAGAGTATAGAAAGGTTGACATACGTTTCTTCTGTCCAGCTCCGTGTTCTCTCTGCGAATCTTATCGAGCTCTAATTGGCCTTCTGCGGCGTGGGCTTCTGCCGCTTTCATGCGTCCAAAGGCCATAGAGACACGATCTTCTTGCTCCTCTAGCGAGCGCTCAAGATCCTGTTTCTCGAGCTGGAGTCTTTGTAACTCTCGGTCCGATGTTACCTTCGTGGCATCGATATGGTCAAGTTTAATGCCCTCCAGCTCCGCCTGTAATGCGCGCCTCGCTTTTTGGAGCATCGCGCGGTCTGCTTCCGCGTCGTTCAAAACGCTCCTAAGTTCCCGGACTTGAGAGTGAAGAGAAACGATCTGTGCTTGTTGATCGGATTGCACCGCGGTGGAGGTCTCGTACGCCTTTGTCAAGTCTGCGATCTTTGTATCCATACGTTCTTTCTCTCTCTTCCATGTGCTACCATTGTAGATTTCCTCTTCAAAGCGTAGCTGCAGTTCGTCGTAGTCCGAATGAATCTTGCGGTTATCCTCGCGGAGTCGGGTCATGGTGTCACGCTGGGACTGGAGCTCTGGACTATGATCAGAAACTGATCGAGAAAGAGCGATCAGACCCATACCTTCGCTAAGTTGTGCGAGCTCGGCTGGAAACAAATGAGTATCCTCTCATAGTATTAAAAAAACGGACATCACCTTGGTACTTCTTTCGGGTCTGATCGCTGCCAAAGTCACGTTCGGCAAGGTCCTTCTGGTGCTGGAGACGTTCGTCTTGAAGTTGTTGGGCTAGACGGCGCCTATGGATACCAAGTTCAGAGGACTCCCGGTCCTCTTCCTCGATCTGCTGTTCTAATTCTCGAAGTTTATGTTCCGTAGTCTGTAGCCTCTCTTGGATCGCCTTCTTCTCCGCAGCGAGGTCAAGGTGTGTCTTCTCCAAGTCCGTGAATGCACGAGAGGCTACTCGGGGTCAGCTCGTGCGACCAAAAGAGTCTGTCTGCTCACCAAACGTTTCCGCCTGTTCCGCCTTTGCTTGCGCAACCTCGGCGTCTTGTAACTTTGCGTTGTTTATCGTCACCTTTTGCTTGTACGATTCGATTGCCTGTTGCAACTCTTGACATCTGGGTTAGCCAAGGCCGGTGCGGGGTTTGGCAACATCACCCACCTGATTGCATTGCGATCGCAGTGGCCGAGGTTATCTGGAGCTCCTGGAACTGAGCCTGAAGCTCCCTATGCATGTCTGCTCAGAGTTAGCATAGACTTAATGGCGAAGGGAGACAACCGCACTGATCGCGTCGTTCTTGGAAGTAATCTCAGCATCAAGCTTATCGTGGACACTGGTCAGCTCTTCTCGAGCCCGTCTCCGGACCTCCTCCAATTCAAGCTGCAAACTTCGTTGTTGAGACAACTGTTGAGCATAACCCTGCCATGAGTCCTGGTTCTATCGCAATTCGAAAAGACGTACGAGAGCTTTACGAGATTCCTCAAGGCGAGCTGTAGATTCGTCTTTGAGGGCAGGCGGGGACTTGGCTGAATCTGGCGTCCGCGCGACGGCAGAAAACTGGCGCGCAAGTTCCTCTTCGGCGATTTGAAGTTCGCGAACGAGGCGAGAACGGAATGCCTCATCCATTGGCGTGTCTTTCATGATGAGCTCGAGCAACTCTCTGTGCTGACGCTTAACCTGAGCTTTGATCTTCGCGACCATCCCTTGTACGGTTTCCGCGTCTTGAAGCTTCTCTTCTAGCTGCGCTATCTTCAGCGCATACTCACGTTGTAGAGATGCGTCGGGTGGGCTAGCGTCGATCTCTTCCGCAAGCTTGGAAAGGTCAGCTTCTAGGTTGTCCTTCGATCGCTGCACGGCAGCCAGTTGCTCGCGCGTCACTTCCAACTCACCCTTGACGCCATTAAGGTCGGCGTGCAAGCGTCGATTACCGGATTCCGCTCCCTCTCTGGCCTTCCGTTCGGAATCCAGAGCCGCCAAAGCCTTCAGCGCCCTTTCCTCGTTGACTCGAGCCGTCTTTTCGATGGCACGGAGCTCGACCCGTTCCATCTTGTTCTCGCGCACAAAGTCTTCGGCCTCACGGGTCAACGCTAACTTTGCCTTCTCCAAAGATCGAATGTATACTGCGTTCCGCTGCAGTTCCTCTTGGGCGTCTTTGAGCTGCTGGTCGGTGACTTTCTTCGCCTTCTCGAGAACGTAGACATGCTCGACAATCTTCTTGTCCTGTCGGGACTCCAACTGCTTGATCTCCCATTCCTTGTTCTTTAGGTCGGTGAGCACCTTGTTGAGAGCGGCATCCATCTTGGAGAGACGGTCATGGTCCAGAGTGAGCTCCCTCTGTTGGTTGGTCGCAACCTGGTGAAGTTGTTTGTACTTTGCCGATTCGGCTTCCAGTTGCTTACGAGCTTGCTCCGATTGGCGTTCGAGGGCATGAGCTCCTCTCTCCAACTGCAAAACCGTGTCCTCGAGCTCGTGATACTTGCTTTGGGACGACGCAAGCTGTCGTTCCAACGACTGAAGCGGCTCGAGTTAGACCAGTCGATACGTTTAGTCTATGGAATGAGATACTTCACCTCTTTGGCCTTGACCGCCTCCGCAAGTTGGGATTCCGAGTCGATCTGCTTCGCGCGGAGTGCCTGTAGCTCCGACTCCAACGTTCTCTTCGACTTCTCCATAGCTACTACCGCAGCGTCAGCCTTGGTGGATTGCTCGCTGGCTGCCCTTTCACGCTCAAGCAGCGACATATGGGAACCCTCGAGTTGGGCATACTGACGGCTAACCCTTTCGACCTCGAGTTTGAGCTTGCTTTCATTGTCGAGAGCGGTCTTGCGGAACGCGTTCAGCTGACCTTGAAGATCCCCGACTTGGCGCCGCAGGTCAGCGAGCTCCTCGTCCTTACTCTTCTCTGCTTCACGTCGACGTGTCTCCTCCGTGGTCCTCGTTTCCATCAGTGCGCGAAGCTCGTCGCGCTCTTCTTGCAGTTTGGTCTTGGCAGCCGAGGTACGATCCGCGTCCACCCTATAGGCATCCATCTCTGCCTTTTGCATGTCGCTCAAAGCGCGCAATTCGACGATATCTTTTTGCTGCTGGGTACGGTCCCGTTTCGATGCAGTAACTTCGGAAGCGAGACGAATAATGTCGTCTTCTTTTTTCTGGAGCATCGTCGAATAATCGTTGGCAGTGCGAGTCAACTCGGTCGCTTGGTCCCTGGCTTCCTGTGAAGCCCTTTCGAGATGGTCAACCTTTGCGTTGAGAAGTTCCCTGAGAGATAGATGAGACAGATGTAGCGAACATGTGCAACTTCTGATACTCACGTCGAGCGCAACTCCGTGGCCAGTTTCAGCTGGAGCTCGTTGATAGCTGCCTCCGAACGTTCTTTGAGACGGGCAAAGTCTTCGTCGCGCTGGGATACCAGGGTCGTAAAGTCCTCATTCAGCTTTTGTAACTCGTCTCGTTCATGTTGGAGCTGTCCCATGCTAGTTTCCATTGTAGAAAGCAAGTCTGCAAATTCAGCCTCTTTCGTCTTCCACTCGTTTTGCTGGCCCTCGAGCCGCACAAGGTGTTCAGCGGCTTGATCGAATGCCTGGCGAAGATTGTCGTGCTTCTCGTCAGCTTCCTTCTGTCGGAGGAGCGCCCGGTCCAGTTGCGAGTCCATGACATCGAGGTCAGCGTGTAGAGCAACAATTTCCTCTTCCAGCTCGATCTCCCGCTGCTTACTCCGCTGGAGTAAAGAGTCTTTGTCTAGCGTAAGGGCCCGCTCTGCCTCGAGTTCTTTGGCAATCTTCTGTTTCTCTGCTTCCAGCGTCATCTTCATGTTTTCC
Organism: Boletus rex-veris; assembly: GCA_038088795.1. Classification (NCBI taxonomy): domain Eukaryota; kingdom Fungi; phylum Basidiomycota; class Agaricomycetes; order Boletales; family Boletaceae; genus Boletus; species Boletus rex-veris. Next base: position 4,011 of record JBBPJQ010000872.1, read on the forward strand.
AGGTTCTCTTTCTCGCGCTGGTCTCTCTCTGCCCGTTCCTTGATGAGCTGTAATTCTACTTCTTTCCGTCGGAGCTCTTCATCGTTGCGCGTAGCAGCCAGCAAGGGTCGAACCTGTAATTACCTCCACGTCAGAAGGGGAAGCACGAAGAGAGGGTCTACGAACCTTCGTGTAGAGCTGCCACCATGGCCAGTCCCTAAGCTCACCATACAACCGAGCATTACGCTGAATAGTCCGAATAGCAATGGCGCGATTAAGAATCTTCTTCATCTGTCTTCGCGCAGAGAATCTTCGTGCTACAGCCTGCAGTCTCGAGAAAACGTCATACAACAACGCGTCTCTGCGTTCTTCAAGTTCGGCGAGCACGCCCGCCTTGAAGAAAATCTTCGACGTGCCGACACGATAAAGCTCTTTGTCAAGCTCTAGAGCTTCCACCATGCGGAGACACGCTTTTCGACCGTCCATGTAGCCGCGCGGGATAACTCCGGGAGTCATGATTTCATAGCGCTGCCGGAACTCGACAAAGGGAAGTCGATTGGGGTAGCCTAGCCTAGCGATCCGGATGCCTTCCAATACACCATTGCAGCGTAGCTGGTCGAGGACAAGCGGCACGTCCACCCGTCCTGGCTTCTTGTTGACATTGGGAACTATACACCGAACGAAGTGTGGCTGAGTGGCATGCAGTTGCGTCATCAGCAACGCCAACTGCTCCTTATGCCTTTGAGCTACGGTGCGGAAAGTTCCTTTCTTGACGCCGCGTTTCTTCCCCAAGGAGAACCCGACGCTTGAGGAGAGCAGATCGGAGGGTGGGCCGACGTAATCCTGGAAAAGAGTTGCAACATAGGGTTGGGTGGATGCGGCGAGAACGCGAATGAGGTTGTCATTCAGAGGGTCCTTGTTCTTCTCTAGCCAACCGTCGTTGCGGTACTCGACTCTCCCGGCGTAGTGGGTGATGATGAAACCTTGCTCAAACTTAGGGAGACTGTACTTTGCACGACCAGGATGCGGCTGTTCTCCGGGAGCTAGATCTCCGCTCCACAAAGAATTCACTTTCTCTGTGAAAGTGAGATCTGTCGCCTTGGGCATAATGCACTCTTCATCCAAACAGCTGAGGATACCGATTGTGTTCCCGCCTCCTTCGATAAGGTCGATGGTCGGCTGCAAGTCGAGCTTGAAGTTCACATAGTCCCACTCGATGCCCTCTCGAGAGTATTCTTCTTGTTCGAGGACGAACATGTGATGATTGAAGAATTGCTGAAGTTTCTCGTTGGTGAAGTTGATGAGGAGTTGCTCGTACGTGTTGACCTCGAAGATCTCGAACCCCGCGATATCCAATACACCAATGAATGTCGACTTGGGTGTTGGCCGATCGAGGGCACGATTGATACGGTCGACCAACGCACCGAACGATTTCTCGTACAGCGTCTTCGAGAGAGAGGCGAGTTCATCCAAAGCTTGTTGACCAGTCCGAGCCTGCGTTACCCATTCCCGACCAGCAAGCAATGTGGGACGCAAGACAGCCTTCGTAAATTCTGCCAGAGATATTCCCAAAAGGTGACAAACACGCTCTGCTTGAGAGGAATCGACCATAACCGCGTCGTCAGCGCGCGTGGAGGTGATGACAATGTTACCAATGTGGAGAACCGCTGCTACGATCCGAAATAGATCGTACTGTTCCGCTTGAGAAAAGCCGACAACTTCGAAGGCATTCTTGGGGTCTGGTCAATAGGCCAGTTCTCTTTCGTGCAAGCAAGAAGGCAGGCTTACAATAAGGGTGTCCCAATCATCCCGATCATTAACACCATCAATCTCCCTCCTGCTCCGATTCAGGAATTCGTAGTTCTCAATATTCCCATCTAGTAATAATGAATCTAGAAGCCAGTGAACAACACGAAGGCATCATGAAATGCATTAACCCGCTCACCTTTCAGAGGGCCACTGGTGGACAGTAGCTGGTAGAACACGTGGAAATTCCGTTCTGCAGGACTCCGAACAACTACTCGACTCTTCTCCAGCAAATACCAGTCAATGTTGGCTCCAGAAATACTGCCATCTGGGGCGAAACTAATCCGGATGAATTTACCGAAACGACTCGAATTGTTGTTCCGCTGGGTTTGTGCATTCCCGAAGGCCTCGAGGACAGGGTTGGCCTGAATGATTTGCCGCTCCAATAGACCAAGCCGTTCTTTAGCAGTCATGGTACTCCCAGATCCGATTATTGACATACTCCTGTTTCTGCTTCTAGGTAACCCGATTGATGGTATCGCCACATACGAAGACATGGACGGTGAGTGTGTATGTGATGAATTGGGAAGGTGGGCATCAGTTGCAATGGCTGAAAGGTATTGAATGACTTTCTTCGTGCTTTCCGTCTTTCCAGCTCCTGATTCACCACTGCAAGGACAATTTTTCAGTTAGATGACATGGCTTAAGGGGACAAGTTCGACAGACGTGATGAGGATACTCTGATTTTCACGTTCGTCTTGCATATTTATCCATGCACGCTCGGTGACTGCAAATATATGCGGTGGGTTTTCATCTCGTCGTTTGTTGCGGTATTGTTGAATGATAGCATCGGTATAGAGTGGCAAGTTCTGGTAAGGATTGATTGCAACTAAGAATAACCCAGAATATGTCTGTAGTACGAATGTGAGTTCACGACTGGTAAGACGCCACGGGTGCGCAAGAGCGATTCTGTATGTCTCCGGGCATAACGGAACTAAGCAGACTCACGTAGATTGCACCAGATCCATACCTTAGACGGAGATTGTGAACAACACTAGCTTCATTCAAAAACGTGAGGTCCGCGATATCATCCACGCGGTCAAATTTCGGGGGATTCATCTTGGATAAAGCATAGAGCGGGACTTGGCGTATCTGAACGGAACATAAGTAGGGGTGGCAAAGCGAGCGTCGGGACGTCTACCTCCCCACCCGCAGACATGATGATTTGAGCTGTCTCCTGGTCCTCCTGATGGACCCAGCCAGCAAGATAGCCCTCCTTCTCGTCTGGTACCCACACCCATTTCTTCTCGTTGAATTCAGCTTGGAGGGCGGCGGCACGGGCAGCTTCCGCGCCGTGAGTATTTCGTAATCCATTCATGTTTGATATCGCAGTCCACGGCCTGAAAACGCGTAATGAAGATCAGTAGCCAGGGTGAAACCGTGCTTGAGAGGCGGGAGTGAATGATCAACAGTCGGGGTATAGGGTATCGGCGTTAGAAGTCAAATATCCGCGTCGCTGGCACGATTGAAGGGTCCTGCACTGACTTGGGCACCAACTTGCAAGTTATCGGTGAAGATGAAAAGCCAGGTTGAAGGATATTGTGAAGTCGTTCAACCAACTAAGTTGCCTTTCCCAATCGTCCCATTTTGGCAATGGTTACCGGTCAACTTTGTGGCTTTATCTCGTTGCGACTTTTGACGGCAAGAGTTCCCTCGGCATGCCTGCCTCGCGTTCTTCCCCACCAGCCATCCAAAAGTACATTGTATGTGATTGGCGTGTGTATTTCATGCCTACTCCCAACGACCCGGCCTTCTTAGCACGATGGGTCAACGACAAGCAAACGTGAATATTACCACTGGATCAGACCGGTGTCCAGGAGCGTCCTCCGCTGAGCCGAAATTCAGCACCTCTCATACATGATCCTGTCCTCTTCAATGGATGCACGTTTACACTTATACTGGTGGGTACATGGGAATGGTCGAGAAGTACATGCCGCAGACATCACTTCAATGCAGCGCGTATGGTAGCTGGCAGGTCAACTCGCTATGAGATGTACCAAATCTCGCGTTTCATCGACTGTTCAGTGCTGGCACTTATCTGCACGTTCGGGGATACCAGGATCCGTCGTTGACCATATGGCATTGGATGAACAGAAGATTACGGTTCAACGCAGAGGTACCTGTTTGTCTCATTCCATCGAGTCCCGACTTTCATTTTCCGCGTCATGGGAGCAATAACGCACAGCCTCTAACGCTACCAGCTCATAGACAGGACAGTCTAATACGTCGCATCCCGGAATCCCTGGCTAACTGGAACAATCGATGAAACGTGTTTGCGATGTCACGCATTACTTTAAACATTCAATTGGCCTAAGTGGAGATCACAGTATCTGGGAAATGCAGCACGTCCAGCGTGTCAGAAGAAAATAGAGACCCTTACTGGGCATGGTAATAACTAGGTGGGGGAAGGGAATCGAATCGATCCACCGAAGGTCGTCGCTCCCCAGCCATCATCCTCTCGATTACACGCGCAATCGCCGGAGCTGGGACGTTGTTTGTGTACAGGTTGTTCACGAAATCAGCCTGATCATCGGTAAGCGTTGAATGTGTCTGCTGTATCCGAGGACAAGTTATTTCCGAAGGGCCAGCGGGGGTTTTGTGCGAACCAGCCTGCTCAGGGGAAGTGACTGTGGAATCGACGATCTGAGTCGTGTTCGTATGTGTGACTCCTAATTGTGATTTCTCACCTGATAAACCTGAGCTCTCCGAGCGGAATGGCGCGTGTGTACCGACAGTGCCGGTCATTAGGTTCTCAGTTGTCGGATGTTCTGTGACATCTGGACGCCGCTGATAGTATAGCGAATCTACCGAAAAGGGCTCCACCCTGATGTCGGCATCCAGGTCCATGCTAAGCCTTTGGGGTTCGCGACGGCGCCGACAAAGATAGAAGAATACAAGGAGGAGCGCAATAAGACCCGCCAGAGCGCCTAGGGCCACTCCGACCATCGCGCCAACATTCGTGCTATTACAAAGGTTAATATCACAGTGGAGAAAGTTCAGGAATGCTTACGTTGACTTGGAAGGAGACGGCGACGTGACAGTCGCCCTCGACGCAGTGGAGACTGCAGTAGACGAGGCCACGGAACTCGTCGTCGTGGCAACTATCGTCTGGTTGATCACCGCGTAATCAAACATCATCACGCCAGATATATTGTCCCAGTTCTGTACGGCCATGGTTGCTGTATGATTTCCGGTAGTGATACCTTGAACACTGAAAAGAGTGACGTTTGGAGCGTAGAAGTCAGGGCCGGAAGGAGCAGGCAGGGCATTATACTTTGGTGCTCCTCCGTCAATGGTGAGGCTTGCATTGACACCCCGCGGGCCAGCTTGAAGAACATATATAGTGATACCAGACCCTAGAAGAGATCGTGAGCCTCGGCATAAACTGCAAGTATTGGCACTTGCCGGTGAATGGAATCTGCGCCTGGCAGTCATTGGAGATAGTGCATGCAGCATCTGCGCGCCAGATCAAGCTCATGATTGCTTGTACGTCCGGGAGACTTACAAGTGCTGTGCAGCACTTAGATCGAGTAGCGGGTCAGCGTTGGACATGGAACTCACTAGGTATAATTGAAACACTGAGACGCATCAACAGTCATATTCTTCCCGTTGTTGATGATGGTAATAGTTTTACCACCTTCCTGGAGGGCCACCCACCCCACACTTCCTGAGTTTTCTGCATAAATGAGAGAGGTGAGGTTTTGATCATCGATATAGTAGTCCGCACTGGCGAACGATACGAGAGCTAGGGACGATAGCAATCTCTTTGAGAAGCTAGACTGCATGTTGTCTGTCCCCAAGTGATGTATGAACAAGAAAGAAGGACGGGAGAAACCTGGACCCTCTGAGCGAGGGCCGAAACCAGGCGCGGGGTATGTTCAAGTTCGGAAATTGTATTGTTAGTTACATTAAGCCCTCTTATCAGGCATATATGATGTTATGGCATCACATGTAACATGCCAGACTGAGCGATCGGTGATCACTTGGGAGTGTCCAGCTAGAAACACGGTGCGTCACGGGAACTCATGCCCTGCAGACACGATGATGAATGAGGGTCCGTTGTTGACACTATAGACCAAGGTCAGTATGTAGCCGTAGACTGAAACGATCTCAACCTAGACGCAGACACGGTGACCGTGAACTTGATGGTGGCTGTAGTGCTACGCCTAGTGAGAGCTTACGTTACGCTTCCTGACAGTGGAAGGTCGGTAGCGAGCCAGTCTCAGCCAGCCTAGACGTACTTATCTGAGCGATCTGGACTACCATGTTAACCAACTCGTAAAGCACACAATAACTTGCCTGCCTGGCAGTGTGGGAGAATCACGAGAATCACCACAATCAATGCCGTACTATCGCGTACAATAACTTCGTTCCGAACAATTGTGAACTTAAACTCTGGGTGATTTTTCAACCCTACCCCACTCCAGAGTCTCGCCTCTTTCGATACAATTATGCCATCTGGCAGACGAGGCAGGTCGACGTGTCAAGGGCACTATAGTCATCGCAGCAAATCAGATTTGGTGCGTTCTTTCTCTTTCACGACCGCCGTGCTGAATTCCGACGCGATGTATGTTCGATGCGGATATTCCGCGCTTTGTCGCTTTTTGGTTCGCCAGCACCCACACGTACGTATTCTTGATAACGTACCCGTCTTGAGGACTGTCCGTTCTTTGACTGACATGGCAGGCATGCATTGAATGTTGTTCGGAATGCATTATTCTTACTCGGTGATCACCTATAGTCTAGCTTCTGTTCACTTCAGAGTGATAACTGGGGTCTCGTTTCCAACTTTCCTTGTACATTATCATTATTTGGCAGCAGGAGTCAGGCTCGAGTCATAAGGTTAGGGCCGTACATTGTTTTTGGCATTGACGTTCACATGTACTAGGCGGTTTCTGTGCCTCTTGGCTCACTGGCACGAAAGCAATAAAAAACTAACAGTGTGTTGACTTTGTCGTATGTCTTGCTCTATCCACGCTCGTGTTTTCCTTGTCGCTCTTTCCTTCCTGTCTTTCGCTGTCGTTTTTGAGTCTCTGCTGGACGGAAAGTTATCAAGCAAGTCCACATCTCACATACTCCGTCGTACTTCACCACACCAGGCTATCGACGTCCCAAACGGTGATGGGCCAGTCGATACGGTCAACCTTTTGAGGGCAATCCGTGCGTGTCATCTTAGCCTCGTCTGTACAGTGTATACGTGTTCTAACACATGATACCGCAAACTTACAGTGGATGCACCCCACTCTCGGGAGTGGATCGTCAAGGGCGTTCTTCGCTGGCTCACTTTTTGCCAATGGGCCGTCGTTGGCATGATTGCCCTACGCTTTCATCACGTCGAGCAGCCAAAGCTAGGTGCGCTGAACAGCCGAGTCTGACAAAAGATGTTAAAACGGTCAATGACCCGCGTGCCAGCATCTGTCATGTTTTGCGGCGCGTTTGCTGTGTGGTATGTCGTCCAGCCCATGGGTCGTGCTTTTCTCTTCCAAGCTTATTCCAATGTCTTGGTGTTCGGTCTGGATTCTGTCCTACGGATCCGTGTACAGCTACGCCTGTACGCATCGCATCGCTCGTACCGGCGTCGTTCATGCCCGTTCTCCCGGTCGTGCAGGTCGTTCCACCACGGCTGCTTGTTGCGGTCTCGTCTGCAGGCATGCAATTGCAGTCTCCGATACGTGAATCGCAATTCCGGAGTCATGCCCGATCACTTAGCAGGGTGGCCGAGATCGCTATGTAATGTTAGATGTCTAGTTACGTGCATGAGACATGGCATGACCTTGACATGGACCGCTTTTTTCATGGCACTCTCAGCTTTTGTCTAATATCTTGATATGATGCGGTTATGCGTTCATTGTATACACTTAGCGTGCATTCATTCCAACGGACAGTCTTTTCTTTATCAGTATACATAATTGAGCACCTGCAGATGCAACAGTATGTATGTCCAACTGCCTTATGGCAATCGGCCCATCTGCTCGATACCACCTCCATCCATTACTGTAAATACTAGCCAATATCTACATGCGCTCCAAAGGCCGTATGCTCAACAGCCGCATTGCAGCCCCTAACACATCTCGTGCACAAACATACAGCCAGAGCCTCGCTCTTGCCTTGTCTAGATCATTTTCACCCTTCACTACAAGCGTCTCCCAAGCGCTCGAGATCGCGTGCGCGAGACGAAACGCGAAGGTGACTACGCCGCTTGGTTCGTGCGTCTTGAGCGCGGTCTTCACAACATCCGGATACGACCCGAGCAAGATCGCAATGTCTCGGGCGTGCCCGGACTCGACAAGCGACGAGGTGTCAATTTGAGAGGGCGGAGGGAGGGGAAGTAGTTCTGGGTTTTTGCGTTCCATGGATGTCAGTCGGACGTGAGCGTATTGCAGATAGGGTCCAGTATCCCCCTCAAAGGACAGCATGCGATCCCAGTTGAAGGTATAGTTGTTGATCCTGTCGAGGATGTCAGTTGCTCGTACCTTTTGACTCGGAAACCATACCGTTTGGCAGCCATATCCTGGATCTTGATGCCGGTGATACCGACCTCTTGACTGACGTATTCTGGATCTTCTATAGAGTTGTATTTTTCTTCATTCCGCTTCATCTGCTCGTGCATTACGGATGCTGTTTCCTTGATTATCTGGTCCAAGAAAACGGCAGTGCCTTTTCGGGTGCTCATGCCGAGCACCAGACCATAGTTGACATGTTCGAGACGATCGGCCCATGCAAAGTCCATAAGCTTCAGTATCTGGAAAAATTGAGCTAGATGTAGATCCTGTTGAGACGCGACGACGTAGATCATCTTGTCGAACCGGTACTTTTCCCATCGTTCGATTGCGCCAGCAATGTCTCGAGTGAGATAGATTGATGTTCCGTCTAAGCATCCGAACGTCAGGCAGTCTCGCCAATATCCAGAATTGGGACGTACCCGCTTTTCGGAGGACGGCCTTGCCCAGCTTCCACTTCTCCAGATCGACGAGCTTGGCGCCGTTCGCGTCGCTTATCAGCCCAAGTTGGTCGAGACGTTCGATCGCTGTATCCATCCACTCTTTTCCGACTTCGCTCTCTCCAGTGTATCGATCAAAGGAGACGTTCAACCGATCGTATTCCTCGATGTATTTCGAGATACTCAACTCCCGCCATTCTCGCCAGTTGGCAAGGACACTTTCATCGCCGTCTTCCATCCGCTTGAATATGCGCGCAGCCTCAACTTTGACATTAGGGTCTGTGTCGGCGTCCTTGCTCACTTTGACGTAGACATCGTATAGGTGTTTGATAGCGTTTTGTGATAGTTGCTCCTTAGAACCGTACTTTTCGAAACCAGCGGCTATCATTCCGAACTGACCGAATGTTGAGCATGGGTCGTCGAGCGGATGGAATCGTTACCTGTGTGCCCCAATCTCCGAGATAGTTCATTGATACGACCTCCCAACCGCACGTCCTATACAAGTTTGCCAAGAATGCGCCAATGATGGTACTCCGAAGGTGACCAACGTGGAATGATTTTGCGACATTCGGAGACGAGTACTCGATGACGAGTTTCTTCCCAGCGCCGGTGGTGTTCGTTCCGTAACAAGGTTTTCCGGAAGGACTGTCGTACGTGAGGGTATGGATTTGATCGAGGACTTGGCGAATGAGACTCGCGCTAGTTAGTTGAAAGTGAAGGAATTGCTTATCATGCGTGATGGATGCAACGAAGTCATCAGGTTGGAACTACAAGCGAGACTTTGTTAGTACGCTGGGTCAGTGAAATAAAAGTGAACGTACATCCTCTAATACGCGCTTTGCGAGTTCGTCAGGCTTTCCCGGAAGCCGGAATCGGGGAAGGGCCACGGTGAAGTCGACGCCCTTTTTTCCGTAATCGACGCCCGAGTAGGCTTGTTCTATCGTGAGCTGGGGTAACCGATCGGATAGGCGTTTTGCGATGGCGGTTCGGAAGGCATCTAGTATACAAGAGGAGGGGTCTGTTCCGGGGACGTGGGGCAAAGAAGGGAGGGATGAGACCATGGTCCCGAGACGTTGTCGGATATGCTTCGAGGAGGTTAATCTGATTAGACTCGCCAAGTCAAGAATGTAGTACATAATAAACAACATCATGTCCGAATAGTAGATGTCATGTCCCGCTCATCCTCAAAATCACAGACGCGACCCAACGCGCCTCCTTCAAGTTCTGCTCGCATTCGAATCGCCAACGATTCTCTGGTAGAACGCAGTGACCGCGAAGGGCCCATCCCCTCCAGCCTCAGTCTTCTTTCCGCTCGCAGACCCTCATGGGCACCACCGCTTTACGATCTTCCCCAGGACACTGTCGCCTCATACCGTGACGTCCCGACCCTCAATTTCACCGCCTCGGCGAGCCAACGCTCCCAGCCTCCCACATCCCCGGATGACGGGGGTAACTTCAGAAGCAGCTTACAGATCGATATGAAAGACCTTGTCGGGGATGCCGTCGGCAACGTTAGTCGTCTCGAACGTCGATGCTGTGATAAAGCTTGTCTGACCTGGAAAACTAGATGAGTATCAGCCCAACGAGTCGTGATATCGTCCTTGCAGCGTATGTAGTCGGGCTTGGTTCGAACCATTCCCCTCACTGACTACCAAATCATCAGCCGGCGCGGGCTATTCATCATCGACCTCGAAGCACCTCTGGAAATCCCGAGGTTCCTGCCTCAAGGTGGTACCTGGGATGTAGCGGACGTGCAGTGGAATCCTCACCGAGCCCGCGCAGAGTACATCGTCTCCACTTCATCAGAAAAACTGTATGTTCTGGTTGTCCACGTCACCCTCTGCTTATCTAGCTTCTAGTCTTATATGGAACCTGATGATAGTAGGCAAGAGTTCCATCGAACATATCTTACATTCCCATTACCGTGCAATCACGGATATCAACTGGCATACATCTGAGCCAGACACAGTATCTAGCGTTGGCATCGACTCTTGGCTGTGGTCTTGGGACCTTCGAGAACCGCGCAAACCAGTCATGGGTAGGTGACATTTGCCGTGTGCCAGCCGCTTACTCACCTCACTCAGGACTTTGTGGATTCAATTGTAAGCGTTTCAACTCACAACTGTCTGCTCTTGTTAACCCCGTTCTAGCTGCAGGTACTCAAGTCAAGTGGAATCGCCAGGATCCAAACGTACTTGCCTCTTCCCATACGGATGAGGTCCTTATATGGGACCGTCGAGTTAGTCCATTGGTTTTGCGTCCTTGCTATCCCCCTAACGTTGAATGCGCAGAAAGGATCCCTCCCTACCACTCGCATCCGCGCTCATAGTGCCAAGATTTACGGTATCGACTGGGCACACAGTCGAGCGCACGATATCATCACATGCTCTCTCGACAAGACGATCAAAGTATGGAACGTGCAGGACACATCTGCCCCTAACTTCTCTCGTGCCCAGTTTGGCTTTCAAAAAGGCTCAAAACAATCACCTGAGCCTCTGACGACGATTACAACACGTTATCCCGTATGGAGAGCACGCGATCTCCCGTTTGGAAGAGGCATATTGAGTCTTCCCCAAAGAGGCGAAACAACCCTTGAAATGTGGTCGACCGGCAACAACATGGTTCCGGTAGAAATATTTGAGGGTCATACAGACGTAGTCAAAGAATTTGTCTGGAGAAAGGGAGGCTTGGGTGCGTCTCTCCAACCTATGGTAGCTCACCAGAGCTTGCGATGACGATTGCTCATGTCCATCGCAGAAGGAGAGTATCAGCTAATAACATGGTCCAAAGATCGAACTTTGAGGTTTTGGCCCATGGATTCCGAGACTATGGAGGCAAGTATATCCCCAGCATCCCGTAATTGACGATGTTTACCAGTCCCGATATCAGAAAACGGGCTACAGGTCTTCCAAAGTGACTCAATCACACTTCTTTACGGACTTTGGAAGTTCCCACCGGTCTTTCCGACATGTCCCAGAAGGGTCAGACT
>JBBPJQ010000873.1:0-15721 GCA_038088795.1 Boletus rex-veris
TATGCCTCAAGACAAACACGCACTTCAGTTCATTCATGAACTGTAATGCCTCCGGCAGCGCCTGAATGTACACAGTCAAGGGGACTTCAGGTGGGAACGCCATGAACGCGAAAGCCTCCGCAAAGCCGGACAAACTTCGCTGGTAAGTAGGATATTGTCTGGCAGCACTAGAGATCTATTAATCATAGTTTTCAATTAAATCTTCTTAATAAAACGGCTGCTATACCTGCATGGACGCCGTCTCGAGGTCCACCAAGGTGGAAGTGACGAAGTCCAGAGTTGATGTGGTGATTAAATTAGAGAGGATAGGTCGAAAGAAATCTGGCGCTCCGCAAGTGATATCTGTAAGTGAGTCGAGTGCCACATTCCCTTGTTCTTGCCTCTTGACGAATCGGTCGTTAAACAGATAGAGTTTGGGGATCTCAGCAGGGAAATGGAAAGGCACGTCGTCGACGTATAATGTAGCTGCTATGTAGAGCACCATCCACACTTGGGTTGGACGGTGAGTATAGTGCCTAGCTGCTGTTGCTACATATTTGACGCCATCCTGCAAGTACCTCCTCAAGGAGTGGTCACCACTCATGGGGTAGCCACGTCGCAGTGCCTCGTCAATAGACTCCTGGAAGAGCTTGTCGTCAAACGGAGGGACTCTGTAGGAGATATTCTGCTCCTTGAGAAGCAAACGAACGATTGTCCTAATTGTCTGAATCTGTGCCACGGTGGATGGTGTTAATTAACGAAAGCTGCTTTGATAAATCACTCACACTTTGCGAGTCCAGGATTGTAGTTCAAGTTGGGGGGAAAAGCCAGTGAGCTGTTGTTCTTATACCCGCTGGTGAATGATGGCCGCCTCATTCACTTTGTTCCAGAATCAGGAAGAGAACATACTAATTATGCCAGTTTACCTCATACTTACTAGCCCACCCTTGGCAGCAGTTTTCCAATTCTCCCACGACCTTTAGGGGGGTTCTTTGGTGGAGCAGAAGTGACCTTATCGGAGGTCGATGGATCCAGCCAATTCCAAAAACGGAAATATACCGTTCAACACCAGTTTTTAGCTACTGTTACCTGTAAGCCAGTCATCCCTGCGTTCCATCCGCCAAGTGTCTCGGCGGTCTGGGCGTGCATAAAGGCAATCATCTGCGGTCCATGAGTGATCAATCCGCAAGTGTTTCAGCCGCCTGCGTGTGGATAATAGCGATCATCCGCAGTCCAACAAGATATGACACGAATGACAAAATGCACCTAAAGAGACCGCACGACACAACTACTTGTTATGACCAGAGCCCTCTGCCAAACCATCTGGCGCAGTTGGCGCCGTTTGATTGGCGTGCACATGAGCAATCTCGGGATGCATGGTGTGGTGGAAAATTCTGGTGTTGAGCGGCGCGGATCCATCGCGAGCAGGTGCCGGACGCCGGGAAGGCACGTCGTCGACGTAGTAGGCAGCTGCTGTGTAGAGCACCACCCACACTTGTGTGCTTCTGCTAGGATGCCTGGGGGTATAAGCACCATTGTCGATTGAAGGAAAACTTGCTAATATACAACTCACAGTAAGATCAGTCCGAAGGTTGAAAGCTGTTGTAGTACTGCTTAGTTTGCGCTTCCACACCTCCTGGCCCATCAGTGGAGCAGTATAGTCACGTAATGTTTTTGACGAGTCTTTTGCACGATTGGTGAACTCTGCATCGAAGTTGGTGGGTGCAAAGATAAGGGATCCGATTACGTTACCTCATCTTAAAACTTGACAGAGTTTGACCCAAACCTGGTGATCCGGCAAAAAAATGTCAAGGCGGGTATCACAATGTTGGATGGGAGGACCGTCGTGTTGTCCACAACCCGCAGTCCTTGATTATCGTGAATTTCCCCCGAGAGAGGTGGCCTTGAGAACGAATCAGCTGTGCGGCAAAGCTGCATTTAAACTTACAATGATACAGTTCTTCCAATGACGACGTATTAGGCTAGTTGCCAATAGTAAACATTTGGGGGGTGTGCCTTTCAGACTTGTCAGGCCCGGCCGCCGACGCCGTCACTCATCCACATCGAACACACTTCCTCGCCCATGAGCGAGATGTTCACCATATGTTCGGGCCCGGTCGTTTGCTTTGTTTCAGAATCGGGAAGGGAACATAGTGCCAATTTACCCCATACCTATTCAAAGCCCGTGCAGGTGACTGGTTATCAGCCGGCGGTGACTACGCAAGTTTTGGATATTTGTCTGTAGAACTTGAAGTTATCTCCCCATGATGCGAATGCGTCCAGGGCCGCAAATTCCTGTTTTTGCCTCTAGGTGAATCAGTCACTAAACAAATGGAGGTTGGGAGTCTTCAGAGACGGGAAGGAACATTGTCGACACTGGCGGCCTGGGCCGCTATGTAAAATCATGCCATCCATACTTGGATTGGATGGCGATTACAATTGTGCCTACCACCGGCTGCTGTTGCTACATGTTTGACGCCATCCTACAAATACCTCCCAAAAAGAGTGGTCACCATCTTCGGATGTTGCTTAGTGTGGGGATGGACGGTCAGTGGGATTGCATGTACAGCATGGTAGACCACAATACTTGTAAAGTGACGTGTAACAGGAGGATGGCTGCTGGAGAGAGGGGTTGGCGGAAGGCCGTAACGCTTTCTGGCCCAGGACGGAAGCCGGCACCTGCCGGGTTTGAAGTGGGTTGCATGGGGACCGCCTCGTAGAAGGAGACTACAAGAGACTCGCAGTTTGCGCGCTCGGGGCCCCAGGATGGGGAACTTGCGAGGTGCCAAAGTGGAAACGGAGCAGGGGCGTGGCGTGGTGGGTGCAAAAACGGCGAGCGAGTGAGGCGAGGATGAGCGGTGCTACAGCAGATGGTGGAGATACGGGAAGAAAAGGTGCCATGCTCCGCTCGTCCGAAGACTTCATCTCAGGGTCGGAAGCGCTCTAAGACGGCTAGTTATGAGAAGTCCATGGTTATGCAAATTTCGACATACAATACACGCAACGGTATACCTGAATGTGAGACTCGAACGAACTGCGTCCCTGGAAGGTTCGTGCAAAGAACTGCGGAGAATGTCACGGTGAAATTACATACATATTTGATCAACAAATTTCGTTATGTGGGGAGCTATCTCCACCGTGGTCAAAGGACTCCCAATGCATGGAGATCTTCATGTTGGCAATGCAGACTTCCTGGACACTACAAACCCGTCGGGAGCAGTGCGCCCCAAAGAAATCCCCAATAAAGCCGCGGACAGGAGGATCAGCTCAGTTCTGAATCGGTCGAGCTAGGGAGTTGATGTTGAACGATCCTTTGTCACGATACATGGTTGCACTGATCGCACCCTCTTCAACAAGAGCGCTGTGTGCTTCTGCTAGGTATAAACTGCATTGCCGAACGAAGGATGGGAAAAACTATAATATACAGTTTACAATGAGAGTGTGCAAGAACATGAGATACGAAAATTATCACAAACAACCGGTCATCGGTCCAAGGGTTGAAAGCGGGTGTAGTACTGCTTAGTTTGCGCTTCCACCATTTCCTGAGTGGATTCTGGAAGGTCTTCAACGAAACGCCCTGAATGCTTCCTCAGTCATAATGATTAACCATGAGCTAGAAGTCAACGCAGACCTGGTGACCCGGAAAACAATGCCAAGGCGGGTATCACAGCGTTGGGTGGGATGACGGTATTATCTGCAACCTGAGCACAATCCTTGATTATCGTGAATTTTCCCTGAGAGGTGGCATTGAGAACGAATCAACTGTGCGACAAATCTGAGCTTACAACAATACAGTTCTTTCCAATGATAACGTGGTTGCCAATAGTTGCTGCTTCAATAACAGAGTTGGCGCCAATATGAACGTGATCTCCAATCTTCATTGGATAATAATTGAAATTTCCGCGGTACGTTTTATACGGTGGTCTATTGCAGAGGAACGTCGGGTGTAAAGCACATCCAGTAGAACGGAATGACAGCGAACCTCATGATACAGCCGTCCCCAACCAGACAATATCTGCCCAAGGATACGACTACTGCATGCCCTGGTCCAGTTCTCCTGAGGTCCCCTCGGATGATGGCACCACTCGATATGATTGTCTTGCCACCGAGGATAATGTTTTGTGGTCCTGCGATAGTGGCTCGTCGAGAAACCTTGTTGCCAGTATCCTTTAAATCCATCCAGACTGTCTATCTCAGTGAAATCCAAAAGGGACTTGTTCGTACCGTTTCGATGAATTCAGCCTTTGAATAATAGACAAGTGCATCCATGGCCGGCGAGACGCGTCTGCCAATGATGGCCGTAATTGTAGAAAAGCTCCGCTTGAGCCCAACCACCACGTTCAACAATGTCGCCTGCCCGTACAACGCTGACAGTCGGCCAAAGCCTATGTCGAAGAGCAATACTACGAAAATTCGCACTCGGTACCGTTGACGATCAATGTAGACATTTCTCGGGCTGGATGCGCTGTGGCGTCTCCCCAAACACCACAAGGCTCGCGAGCGGGTCATTCTCTCGACGCTTGTCCCAATCAACGAGAGCATCACAGAGCGACACCAACGCACAGACCAGCACATTAGACCCTCGGGAGGACAGCCAACCCGTGGCATACCATGGGCCCTTGACTCAAACGTTCCGTCGTCTCAAAATATTCTCGCTCGCCTCGCTCGGCCTCACATTCACGATGGCGCCTTTTCTTTTCATCGTCGAATCATCTCTTCCCATCTCGGCGCGCATCTTCTTGACGGCCACTGCTGTATCGACCAGTAGCATCTCTACGGCGCTCGTCTGTTGGTGTGGGGCACCATACGTCGTTGACCTTCGTCCCCTCACCCAGACTGAGAATGGAGGCGTCGAAGGGGTCGAGATGACTACCCTCACGCTGACGTTGAAGAAGCTCACCACGCGCGTCTATGATGCTGACTTTTTGGTGGAGACGAGCCGTCCGTTTGCGAAATGGGAACTTCCTCTGGAAATACAACTACCACCTCCCGAAGAAGACGCTATGACAGCGGGAAAAGCTGGTGCTCCAGGAGAGGAGGAGACGGTTGCAGAAACGCTGAACGACAGGGGCGAGGTCATTGGCCGATGGATTGTGAAATGGGGTGAAGCAGGTACTGGAAGTTGTCGGGGTACTGGCAAGGTATTACGGTAAGCTGTGTGTTCTTTCGGTTATCGCGTTGAGCTGACATGTGCCAGTTACTTCAATGTACACGAGGAGCTCCTCTAACGGGCAGGATGAACGTTGTCTCTGTCTCCTTATTCCCTATATGTGTCATGCTGGTTCGCTATCCACATATGCTTGCCTCGGGTATCGCTTGTGAATTCTGCAGTACCCTGAACAGCGTTGCTGTAGGTCCCACGGATGGGTCGTATCCGTCGGGATTCAAAGTTTCTCCCAGTACGACTAATCACTCAGGTCATATGGTCCAACAAAACCTTCAAATCGTAACGATTCGATTCTCAATAGAATATTCTCCCTGGGTTTCTACCTCGCTGTGTTCATTTCCCCAGGCTGGTCTAAGCGACTTACATACCGTAACACCGTTGGTCTAGCCTTCGAAGTCCCACACAAGTTTCATCCCAACGACGTATTGGTCGCTATCTTGATCTCCAACTTGGTCCCGGTGGCAGGAAGGAGGTCCTAACGTCGTCATCATGGCCGTGCCGCCTTTATCTAGCTTTATTTGTTGACGTGCAGGGTCGAATGATATGATCCGGACGCGGGAGACGTCACATGTGGCAATTTCCATCTGCATGCATCATTATCATCTGAGCGGTGCCGATTATGACAAGGCTCCAACCTCAGGATGCATGTGTGTGCGTTCACACCCGCGATACGTTTATCAAATCGACTATACCCCGCCGATTAGGATTTCAAGGGCCGACTCACCCATTCCTGGCCTCAAGAATGTAAAGGACATGAGGTCAACGACGCTGAGCTTTGATCTATCCCACATCAGGGGTTCCTTTTGTCTTGGGTGTTGGAAAGTTGTCTCTCAAGTCTCAACCCTGTTTTCATCTCCGTCGATTTGAACTACTGTGGAAAAGAAAGATCTGGTCCCGGTTCAATCGGTTCCCAAATGATCAGTCCTCCATATGGACGAGATAGCAAAAAGAGGGCGCTAGCATAGCGAAATGAGATGGTACATATGAACAAGCCTCTATCAGATTGATGTGTACGCGAGGGTAACTAAAGTTTGCTCCTTGTCTCCTTGATCCGTGCACCTTGAAGGCGTTCGTCTGTAGAATGGAGCGATGATCAGAAATGGTCAAGGGAAGTAAGCCAATACGCACAGTTGGTGTCATAGAGGTTATCATTCGGAACAGAAACGGTGTGTAGGTGGATGTTTGAAGCGTCGACCATTTCAGGCACAATCTCTTTGATGTTACGCGCCCCCAATAGTCGCATATTCATTTCAAACTCATCCTGGTGAGCAAGTCAGTGGCGAAGCCGACGAATGTGTGTAACGACCGACATGCAAGATTTGCAAGGCCCTTTCCACTCCCTCTTGTCCATGGGACGAGAATGCATAGATGAACGGACGGCCTAAGCCAACTGTTGCATTTCGTAAGCAAAGAACACGCGAATGGAAAGCGTCATCGTACCTGCTGTAGCTCCGAGAGCAACGGCCTTGATGACATCAGTTGCGCGACGGACACCTCCATCGACGAACAATTGGAATTTCTCATTAGGGAAGTTCAGCCCACGTTTGTCCTTTAGTTTATCCACAACTTCAACAAGGACCTCAATCCCGGAACGCGCGAACTCCAATTGGCGACCACCGTGATTAGAAAGGACAACTCCGGCCAACCCAATATCGTAAGCCTCAAGGGCATCTTCCCAGCATTGCACACCTTTCAGGATCAATGGCACTAACCCGCAAGGTATCAGTGCCGTTCAGGTGGACAGGGTTCTCGGAACTTACTGTTGGTTATGCTCTTGAAGAAATTCATGTCTGACCAATTCAAACCTGGATCAATGAAGGACTTTTTGCGCACACAATGACTCATATGGTTTCCGAAAAATTATACCGTACTTACACTGATGGCTCTTGCTGCACCTTGCGAGCGATCAACACCGCCTTGCCCTGCTTGCTTGACCTCTGAGGGGTCCTCAGCTTCGAACTTTTGCCTCATGTCCTTCTCACGGCGACCGAGCTGAGGCGCATCAACAGTGATGAACAAACCCTTGATGCCGCGCTTCTCGGCGTGCTGGACAATACGCTTAGTAACTCCACGGTCCTTGTTCACGTACAGTTGGAGGAACTGGACTTGGCCAGGAGCTGCGGCATCCACCATCTCGTCAAATGAGCATGATGCAAGAGTAGGGATCTGTACGGTCAAATGAGATACACGAGAGAGATGTTGCAAGCACACGCTGTTACCATCTGTATGACACCGTGTTTCGCGGCAGCTCGGGTCAGAGTAAGTTCGCCGTCAGGATGGCCAAGCTTTCCAAGGGCAGTGGCACTCTAAGTGTGTGACGTTAATGAGACTAAGCTTCGACTGAAGGTCATCCGTACGATGTACACAGGCATGCTTGACTTATGTCCCAAAATTGTTGTCGACCAGTCAACTTTAGTAACGTCCCGAAGAATGCGAGGACGGAACCACACGCTGTGGGTGTTGGAGAAATTACACCAATAATACACGCCAACTTACCGGTGGAAAGCACAGTGGTTTTCACGGATAGTAATCTCATCATCAGCCGCCGAAGAATAATATGCCCATGCTTTCTCCGGCAAGACCGTCCTAGCAATAGCCTTGTGGGAGTGAGGAGGGAGACCAGCTGCTGGAGAGTTGAACCGCAAACCTCAAAGTCATGAAGATTAAGAATCTCGGAAAGATGTGGACGAGCTGCGATGCGAGCTTGTCGGGCGCGCTCCTCTGCGGTAATCACTTCCTCGATCTTTTCCACGGTTCCCAGGTCAACGGGTCCGAGGCTATCACACATAAGCGGACACGATCAAACAGGCACGGTTTTCTACTGACTGTTTCTCCGGTTTTAAGTTGGTCGTGATGGCATCCGGTGGATGAATAGGCTCATATTCCTTGCTGTTGATGTGGTCAGCGTTATATTAGGTGCCCTGTGCACGGTACAACATACGTCGCATCCTTGCCTGCGTACTTGAGGATGATTTTGCTCCCGCCTGTTCTTCACTGTCAATCGAATCGGAACAGCCCGTAGGTTTGAACATACCAGGGTGCTCTACGACGAGTTAAGCGAGTACACGACACGGCCCTAAACCACTCACCATCCAAAAAGTCAGTGACATCGTACACATTTCCTACACGAACATGAAACAATCAGCCACCGCCATGGACGTCAGTGATGTGTCCGTCCTAAAATAGGCAGTCGAGCTTACCATGGACGATGATCCAGCAAGATTCGCGACTGTTATGCAGTGCGACCTCTTTGCCTGTGAGCAGCTTTCGGTGGGCGTCCATCGCAAGGACTGGCTGCAGGTTGAGAACGGGGTTAATCGTGGTCAAAAACCTGAGCTTTCACTCGCTCTAGGTATGCGTGACCAGATTTCCCATCCCGCATGTCCGATCCTGAGAATAAATGCACCTTGCAAAGTGTGCGGAGATCACAAAATAAACCCCGACGCGCACTCGGCCGAACCTACGAAACGGCCAGCGGAGTGCCGCCTCCGCGACTCCAATTCTAGGCAGATCGACACACCTGAAAGGGCAAGTGTTCAAGTTCGTCGCCATATCCTCTACGAGGACTACTCAATTGGATTCCAATGACTAGTCTTTGTTCATTGCAGGATTAAAGATATAAAAATCTAAAGGAGTGACCATAGCTACCGAGACGAGATGCTGATGACTATTTGTTATACAGCAGGATTATATTCCGACCGAGAGCAAGTGAAGGCGGATAAAAGGAAAAAAAATTAAGAAAAATTTAATGAGTGGGTCTTAAACGATTTCAAATGCACTTCCGCCTGCACGCACGTCCAGGCTGACGACATCTTGGAGACCTAGCGAAAAAAAAAAGTTATGAACATCGCCTTTAAACTGTTGCACGGGAACCTACCCATGACTTCGAAAAATGCTTTCGGGTCCATCCCTTGTGCGGAAGTGAAATCGGTACCGGTCTTCTTCAGCGACTGCATGGCTGCACGGATACCGTGCACTGCAGCAACACAAGAAACCAGAGAAAAGACTAATAACGTTTGAGACTTGAAAGCTACCTGTGCGAAACATCAAGCTTACTGATCAACTTTGCTCCCAGAGCCTCAGCTTCTTTGCAGGTGAAAGAGGGCGTGAGACCACCGGAGATGACATTGACGAGAACAGGCTTAGGTGCTAATGCTTTCACAGTCGAGGTGAGGAGTTCAGAAGTCTTGACACCTTCAATGAAGCAAACGTCGGCACCGGCATCAGCCGCGAGCTTGAGACGTGTGACAGCTTCATCCATGCCAAGGACCTGGGCGGAATCTGTGCGGCCGATGATAATCTGTGATCGGATGAGTCAGGTATTCGTTGATAGGTTCACTTGGTGGTTACTTACAAAGTTGGAATTGCCAGGGATGGAGTCGCGGGCAATGACCGCAGCACGAATGCGGGTCACGAACTCTTCTCTCGATACGACTTGCTTGCCCATCAAATGGCCGCAACGCTTGGTCTGTACTTGATCCTCAATATGCATGGCAGCCACACCAGCACGGGCATATTGGAAGACAGTACGGGCAACCATAGCGGTACCACCGAAGCTATCGAAAAAAATACAGGTGAGAATGATGCGGAAGATACAAGGCCTCAAGTTGCATACCCAGTATCAGCGTCGGCAATGACAGGCGTTGTTGGACTCAAACCGCAGACCATTTGCGCACTCTGGACAAAGTCGTTCAAAGTTGCGATAGCGAGGTCTGGCTGACCAAGGCGCGAAGCAGTGGTGGCAGCTCCACTTTGGTACAAACAGTCAAAGCCCGCCTCAAGTGCACACCGGGCACTGATACCATCACAAATACCAGGGGCAACCTACGAACCAAGATGAGATGTAATTTAACAGCCAGAGGAGGCGAGTGTACGAACAACGATGCCAGGACGAGCGAGCATCTGACGAAGGCGGGTAGCAGGGTCCCAAGAGAGAGGACCCTCGAGGAAATTCTTGGGGTCGAGACGGGCGTTGTAGTAAACGCCAGGCTTGAGGGAGGATACTGGGGAAGGTGTCACCGTCAAGGCGGCGGCATTGGATTGCGCGACGGGGGTTTGTGGTACAACGGCAGGAGCGCTGTTTGATTCAGGGGTCTTGTAAAAGTCGAGGCCAGGCATGGTGAATGTGTAAGGTAAGGGAGATTGATTGTATACACAAAGTGGATTAGGAAAAAGAGTGGGTTGAGGTCAAGAGGAAAACGACTGAGCTTTATAAACCCACGGAGCGTCCCAATCGGATGAATTTTTCCACTGAATGGGATGAGCCATAATGTGTCCAAAGGGTCAGACCCTGTTACGTAGCGTTGTACAGTGTGCGCGGCGCCAGATCTTTCGCCCGTTCCGGTGAGCCGTGGTAAGAGTTGTTTCCACGCCCAAGTTGTATGTATGGCTGCCGCGGCGACAGACGGACAAAGAGACAAAGATGGAAGGTCGATGGAGACAGCCAAACGGATCATTCTGGATGCAATAAGAGACCCAAGATGGTTCCGTTGCCGCATTAAACTCAAGGGGTGGCTTGGGAGCCGCACCATGATTGATAAGTTACTTCAGGGTCCCATTATTATACATATCATCATATCATAAGTGACAGGCTGAGCTGGGGTGGTCATCGTCTCGACTGCGTTTGATCGGGAAAGTCAGCCTATTGGGACTACGAGGTCCGAAATACCTGAGAATTGGTCTGGATGTCGGCTTTAGTGAATGGGAGTACGCTGGCCCCGGACATGGTCAGTGGTAGGTTCTGACGGCGGTTGAGCGGAAATAATTATAATATACAGCAAACAAGCGAGTATCATGAGCCCGTGACACACGTGACACGTGACATGCCAAGAAATTACAAATTACCTTTTACGGACGATCTCGAGGAGAGATCTCGTGCTGACTAAACTGCGCCACGTTGCGGTGAGATCACAGCATGAGCACTCCCGAGTTTACCAGTATTTACATTTTTATCGCAACACTGCAGACTGACTGATGTCATCTTCCAGCAACCTTTGTGTCCGCGTCGCTCTGAAACGTCGGCTTTCCACCTTCAAAAGGCTCTGCCAAGCTGCGCACACGACCGCAACTCAATGGCAGAATACCCGCAGATAGCTTGAACCATACCTTCGAATCTGTTGTGCCTTCCCATGCCTCCACCCAGCATGTCGAACGGATTACAGTTTTGGTATGTTTCGCGTGTATGACCGGGGACCAAGAGCAGCCTCTGATAGTCAACATAGCGCATGCGGCAAGTGGCTGGAACGCCGCACTCGTTTCCCTCCAGAAGACATCCAACCATGGACTTAGAGGGGTAACGCCGCACTTGATAATCAGAGCGACATCGGACATAACTCTTGGAACGGACATCGTCACTGGGGCCACAGCACTGGTCGTGGATACACTTGACACTCACGCCGGGTGCAGTCTACTAGTCAGTGATCCAAAGACCGGCAACCGCCGACAAGCCCACCGCCAGCATGCAGTTCTACGCCATTTATCGGTCTAACCATGGGTATGGCTTGTCACCGGAAACAATTTCGAGTAGAGCTAAACATGTGGCATACAGCCTCTCTAGTCTCAACCCGAGCGTTTTCGTCGACACTCCAACTCTAGAGATCGGAAACTCCCGATGCCTATGTTAGAGAAGGTGCAACCTCCTTCCGTTGGCGATCTCAGAATTGCTAAGATCGCAAAGGCGGCCGAGTTTCTCTGCAGTGATTTCCTCTCCGGGTATGTCAGCAAGTTCCTTGTTAATCAAATCGATTTTCCGTGTCCTACATCTCCGCGCAAACCGTCGCAGAGCATTCCAGCGCGACGAGCTGTTGGATCATTGTTCGTGTGCGCCTTTCGCGGGTTCATGACTACCCGATCTGAATTAATTTGATCGATAGGCCAGGTCTATGGTGCTACAGATTTCTTGCCAGGTACCGTGTGATCAACGATAGATCTGCTGTGCTTATTTACCGGTGCGAATGTGGAGAATCCCGGTGTCAGTGAAATTTGCCGGAAAACATGCCTCGTAAGCAATCCTCCAAGTGAGATGATATGCAATCTGATCAAATCTCGTGTTTTGCGCTAGTTGCCACGTACGTTCAGACTCTTCTGTGGTTCCAAAATGCTCTGAAATGTCAAACATGGTTGTGGAAAATATACAACTATCCTCTGGAACGTAGATACCATTTAGCGACGCATACGATCCGATTCGTGCGCCAGATGTTATCACTACGCATATGCTCTCAGCGAAGCAGTGAGTATCTATGCGACAATCGCGTAGACCGATAATCATACATTTCAGTCTTGGCCTATCGATCGTAGGACTGTAGTCAAAGAGAAAGTGGTAACATTCAACCACAATCCTGGGACAGAAGTCATCGCTTCCCGTATGTTGGTAAATTGCTCAAGAGGATTGCGGTCCGTGACTGCATTCGGCAAATTGGGACATCCCAGTGGTGAATTCAGTTTGACAGCGCGGCTGGAAAATGTGGTGTTTCAATTCCCTCCCCCTTTAGTCCTTGCATTCTATTAATCCGTTCTCACCGGATGCTTATCCTTACTTTTTGTGCGGTCGACGATTAGTCGATGTCGCTGTTCTTGGACCAGCCCGATTTCTTCAGTTGTACGTCAAGCGTGATCAAGAGATAACAAGGAAATACTGCAGCATACCGAAAAGCGGGGTATCAAAGGTCTTTTCATCACCGTGGGTGCTCAGCGCCGTGAGAAGGACATGCGGATGAAGTTTGTCGACGAGTCAGGAGGTTCAAGAAACGAATCAGACGTCAAGGGACGAAGGTTTCAGTGAGTTCTGCACACGCGTTCACACTGCTCTAAGCAAAAATCATCAGTCACTTATCGACTGACCCGCCCAACCGCTTGGAACATCAACAAGACCCTTCCTTGTGGTTCAAGAGCATCATAAGCAGTACGTCCCGGGTTGTCTTCCCAGACTGTTAATGTTACCAAATGTGTCTATTGCGCTCAAGGGCGTTGCCACGCCCGAAGATGCGCTGATGCGGTATGACTACGGCCTTGCCGGTATCGTCCTTCTGAACCACAGTGGTTGGCGACTCGTCACGGCACGCCCCGGTATCAAGAACTTGATTGAGATCGTGGAAGCTTTGAAGATTTGGGGTTCTCGTCCAAACCCCAAACTTGAGGTCTTCGCTGATGGTGGGCCATCTGCCGTGCATCGGACGTCCTCAAGACAGTTGCCCTTGGTGCAAAAACTGTCGGAGCCTTGACGCTGTGCATTTGGAGAACCGGATGTTGGCAATACGCATCCAGGTTTTCAGGGCACATTCTCAATCACAATCACTACATACGTCATCGGTTGGTAGTATTCAATATACCATACATATCATATTTTCAGTTGCAGGTGGGAATGCGTCTCACCGGCTCATCAACGAAATGACACCTGATTTGGTCGATGCCGAGTGGCGTTCATGTGCATGCCAGTGTCGGGATTACCTGACAACTATAACGCAACGCGTACGTTTGTGGGTTGTCCGTCCACTTTTTGGGTTCTAACTTTATTTCTTTCTTTTGGCCTTGTTTCATAGACCAGCCCATGGCAGTCACTGGCACAGTTCAAGACCAAGCTGTAAAACGAGCGTCCGACCATTCCAGAGAACGCCGCCACTGACCCATATGTAGTCGCTCTGTGTACACTGGAGAATTTGACGCTCACATACTATATGTGCCGTCGTCCCTGCATTCAACACCGCCTACAAGGCTACATCATACGTACTAACCACGAGGCAAGTCAGCCATAAGTAACAGTGACTGCGGAACGGTTTAAATCATTGAGGCAATTCCTTGAATGGCATGCTTGCACACTCCGCCAGCCCTCCCGTCATGATTATCGTGAGTGGAACAGTGTTTACTTAAGCGGGTCCAAAATACATGTATCTTATTACAGCATATCCCTCTCAATCGAGATGGACCGCAAAACTGGGTGTCTCATTTGCCGTCGGATAACGTTTACGGATCAGCAAATGGCATTCACACACAAGTCGGCCTGCCGCAGTGCGAGGGGGCCCTGGGGTGTGTCTAAAAATAACGCAACTGCATGTCAACCTGTGGCCACAGGACTTGTCCCGGTTCAGGATCACATTATCGAGGTTCGTTTTGCCGCCGTCCACGGGGATCATATGTCACTGTCGGCGGTACAGCATGAGACTGAAGCTCGTTTGCCATCGTTTTATGTTTATTTATAACCTTGTTTGTTGTTGAGGCAGGCCTCTTGCTGGACAGTACATGCAGTGTGTGAAAGTCTGTTGGTATTGGCTCAAATCCCGATGTGGGTGAGCGGTTGAGTTGTATGAAGAAGAGAAGATAGGAACGAGAAAGGCTTTTAAAGGTTTTATTCGAATCGTATGGTGGGCGTTGTTCTTTGTTTAATGTTTAGTGGACATTAATGATGAGCGAAGAATAGAAGAAGAGTAAGAGTAAGTAGGTGTAAGGAAACGAAAAAGAAAGTTGAGATAGGGGGTGGTCGACCATGAGCGCAAGAAAGTAGAAAGGTAGGGTGGCGGTGATAGCGGGAGCTGCGAGGGCTAGAGGATATCATCGAGGTGGGGTCTGCCATCGTGTTTGCGAGTATCTCGACACTGCCTCGGCCCGAGTACTTTCGGGTAGAAACGGTACTTAGGTTAACCTGCGGGACAATTGGTGAAACGCCAGAATGACAACTTCTGACAATTTGCAAGACACAACTCCAAGTGGTTGACATACAGAAACGGCAGTACTGGACCACGTAATCGCTTCCGTAGTATCAGGCCTACGGCGCTGGCGATGGTCGCATTCTCAACCCCCACTGTCCCCACAGACTCGACTTGTGTACGGGCATGAACGTCTTGGCACCCCAGGTGATGGCATAGTGCTTGAGCACTAGGTTCAGTTCCTCGACCTCGTCAAGCAATTCGAGATGGGATATCCTGGGCGGTACGAAACGATTGTCAGAACGAAAGAGCAGAGTTTTTTGAGATGCACGCTCAACGTGGCGTTGCAAAACACTCACCGTTCGAGCTCAGAGTGACTGATGTATTTCTCACGTACCTCACTCAATGTCAGTGCATGCGTGAATGTGAACCCGTGTCGAGTAAAACGTTCAGGGAGTGACTCGACGGTGGGGTACGGTGCTGCACCTGGCAAGGATACGTTCCTGGACTTGAGAGTTCCCAATCGAGGTCAGCGGAATCGACGAGAGAAAAGAGAAATGCTACCTGCAAGTTGTTCAACATGACTTGACCAAAGGTGTCTTGAAGGCCAAACATCTCGTACACGATCGCTCCGAGAATACTCCCGTCCTGAGCGGAGGAAAAGTAATTCACGAACCAGTCGACAAGGGCAGAAGACGACTCGGGTGCCATGTAAACCAACACGCATTCACAAAGTAAGAGGGTTGGGAGAGATTGCGATAGTAACCCATCGAGTATCGGTGCTAGGGAACTGGATGGCGAGTGACGTAAATCGCACGAGAGCATATGATACTTGGCCGAGTGAAGTGCCGTTCCACCCGATGCTTGGAACTTTTTGAGATAGCCGCCTAGTAGTCGTCTATGATGCAGGTACTCACCGACGACGATGCTCTCGGGT
>JBBPJQ010000874.1:0-15699 GCA_038088795.1 Boletus rex-veris
CGCAAGCAAGTCGCGTTCTACAAAAGGGAATTGGCTGGCTCCTTGGTGATGATTAATTGTGTAGCCCTGGTCAACGCAAACCGGGGCCGCAACCATTACATCCATATACTCGCCCGTCAGGATACATGACCTTTGTGTACGGTACTTTGAGAGTATATGCATTTAAAAATATTTATGCACACTGGACTGAAAGCCAGGCAAACAAAACGAGGGGAGAGGAAATGAGAGTCTGTCTAAATGAGTGGAATAGGGTGGTACTGCATAGTATTAGGATAAAACCAATAAACATAAAAAAGGGCGTGAAGCCGGCGAACGATAGAAGATGTGGTGGTATGGCTGTCACCACACAATAGCCAAGAAATGAAACTCGACGCATCCATCCGTGATACAAGAATCGAAAGGAATGAAATCAAAGGAGTGTGGATGTTCAGTTACCGCTCGCAAACCGTGCCGCGTCACCAGTGGGAGCTCTAGGCCGGTTAACAATGCCAACCTTCTTTGACTGTTGCTCGTCCAAAGGTGCCGGTGAGGCATAACGCTTTCGTGGTTCTCCTCGACTACAAACCTCGCAGTACTCCCGGTTGTCCGCTGCCCGGAGATCCCCCAGTTCAGATGTCAGATCTCTGATCTGTCCACGTAAGTCCCAAATTTGCTGCTGCCAGGCCTTCTTAGCGGACGCGAGTTGATCTTGTAGCCCTCTGATGGTCAAATGCTCTTCCCCTAGCGCCTCTGCTGCGGTCGAGGATGCATCATCACTGCGGCGCATGGAAACGGGAGTGAATGGAGACAATGCAGTATTGGAGCTCGCAGCAGAACTCGGTGTATGCACATCACGCTGGCGTTCCACTGCACCTGTTACCATATCAGCAAAGTGGGAGCTGAAGGAAGTGGACACGGGTCGAAGCTTGAGACCTGGGAAGTCACTGTTGCCCGGAGGAGCACTCTGTGGAACGGTAAGAAAGAGGGGTGCAAAATTCAAGCCCATCGGAGATTTTTTTCCCGAAACCGAGGTAGGAATGCTGTGATCCGAAGTTTTGGTAACAATGGACAGTGGAGGCGGTTGCCGTCTGCGTGGAGAAGGCCCCTTGCCACCGGGACCATCGCCACCGGAAGAAGAACTGTGTGTTGAGGCCAACGGGGATATTGGCACCGTCTGCAGTGTAAGCTTCGAGGTCTTCACGGTCCCATGAACTTGTGAGCTTTCTTCGGCACACACATCAATTACGGGAGGAATTGGTGGTGTTGGGCTTCTCCCTTTCTCTCCTTCTGAATTACGTCCACCGAAAAGCCTCATAAACCCACTTTTCTTATGTTTGAGTGACCGTCCAGAAATAGCGCTCACTGGGGTTGAGACAGCGGACCCATCTCCCATCTCAGCATCTTGAGGCTGAGCTGAAGCAAGTTGGACCATTTTGTGCCGAGTCCCGGCACTGGTAGATCGAGCACGTGTATGAGTCATTTTTCCACCGGTGTCGACCTCCGCGGTTTGCTCTTTTGTTGCCTCGGATATATCATCTGAGTTGGAAAAGGGTAGCTTTTGTCGGGCAACCGTAGTGTGAACTGTGTTGCCGCGGAATCTCTCTCTCTCCTGTGCTTCTTGAAGGGTGATAAGGACAGTAGGTGCGTTCCGGCGGGGAGCTTCGAAACCGACAGGTGGTGGATGTAGAGACAAGAATTTGGTGCTGCGATCAACGTAACCAGTGTCGCTTTGACGGACGACAGAAATTGGGGAGGAAATTTCTTTGCCGTTGACACGACGACTTCCTTGTGGGATATCCCGGCAGGTTAATGATGTAGTGGATATCTCAGTGGAGATGACTGAAAATGATGCAGATCTGGTACTGGTCGAATCGGTTACTGTACTGTTAGAGTCACTCCCGGCCATATCCCCCGGGTGATGAGAGGGTATCGTTTCGGGGAGATAGGAAACCAAATCGGGGTTAGCGTAAGGATGTACAAACTGGTCGCGAGACTGTCGTTCTTCGGATAAAGGGACCAATGATGGTTTCGCGCTGCGTTCGTAGCCAACGCGAGAAGTCTCAGAGGATGAATGTCGTATGGGAACGCTTTCGAGTGCTATTGCAGGGGAAACCATTCCATCCAAGCTGACCGTGGCTCTGGACAACGGATCGTGACTGTGAGGGAGGGGATGAGGGGATCTTGGATGGTCGGTCGTGTGTACGAAGTTCTGGACGTGTACAGAGGCAGAAGTGGCAGAGGATGCAAAGGAGGAGGTCGACATGGACTGCCTTGCAAGATCGCTGTATTGAATGTCAATGAAACAAGAACAAGACAGTGAAATTTCCGAGCGACTCACTACAAGGCGCCACGAGAACTCGAGGAGTCTCCTGCTGTGACCTCGAAAGAAGATACCGAGACTTGTGAGCGCGCTGACTCGACACTGGGTCTGCTGGTAAGGGAGCCTCTGGTAAAAGTGCGGATAAGATTGTCAGCTCTGGAGGCCTTTCCTTTGAGCTTGTTCCCGATGGTGCCCGACTTGGCGTTCTTGTCTGATTCATGGTCGTGCGGGATGGCATCCTCAGTCTCCCAAGGGGCGCGAGAGTGAAACCTGATCTTGGGACCCCGGAGGCTTATTCGGTGCGAGGCGTCGTCAGTGCAGTCGTCGATGTCGGAGTCGTCCTGGACGTCTTCGGTAGAGAGAGAGCGAATGGTAGAAGCAGTTTCGTCGTCAAAGTCTGGATAGCCTTCGGGAGAATGATAGGCATATGGGCTGTAAACGGAGGGAGAGTCTGGAAACTCGGTGAGGGACGGGAAGCGGGCACGGTGGTGGGGATGGCGAGCTCCAGAGGTGGACCTGAGCGCGTTATGGTGAGCGTCGGTTGGGGAGCGCAATGGCGGCGCCATAGTCGTGAAAACGAAAGGAAGATGCTGAACGTCAAGGATGAGTCCAGCTCAAGTTACATAAAAACCGACACGACCTCGATATCTTTTTCTCATGGCGACTCCTTGCGACCAACACAAGAACCTCGCCGCCTCCGCCAACGGCCGTGTTTCAGGGAAGCCGTGGAAGCTCACAAAATCCGCTACCGTGTACGGGACACTTCTTCGCGCTGCAGCTCATCTTTTTGATCAGACATCACCAGTCGTTCCCAGTCCTCTGCAGGACACAAGACAAAATGGCATGCGCGCATGGAGAAAACCAAGCGCGAGCACGCCGTCAGAGAACTCGAACTCGAGCTCAAACAGGAGAAGCAGGCTGAAAAACGGCGGTGAGTCCTCCCCGTTCTAACACTACATACACGCATCGAACTTGTCTCAGGAAAAGGGAGATAACGCTTCAACGCCAGAGGGCGAGCGAAGAGCGTCGGCGATTGGAGCAGGAAATGGCCGTTGTACGTGTTGCATCCCTCCCCAACTAGATGTCCTTCTAACATTCGTGCAGATGGGCGCAAGAAAAGCCGCCCGACTACGACGCAGAGCTGGTCGTACTAAGAAAATCAACGGGTAATCTCCCGTCGCTTCGGCCCCAGTGTCGTCGCAACTGTCACAGCGATAGATGTAAAACATGTGTCAATTCAATCCAGTAGATGAGACAACGCTACAGCGCCCATGTCATGTCTACCTCTCCATCGTTGACAAATGGTTTGTCCAGTCCCACGATGACGCTTTCGCACAGGGGACAGCTGCCTGTCAAAACGTCCTCCAATTCTGCCCGCAATTTCTCCGCCTGCTTCTCAGCATCCTTGCTTAGTCCTTTCTGACCACTTCCGGTACCTATACCGGGTATCCATCCTGGCGCTAAGACAGCAGAAGCGAGTGCGTCCGGCAAGATCAGATCTCGTAGCCGATCACCGGCAGAGAGGATGTTCCGTCCGAGTGAACCCGCTGCTTTGGTACCGTTCTGGAGCGGGATAGCAAAGTTTGCCGAGAGCAATGTGCGCTGTCGTGTTGGCTGCCACACATCGCTGGAAGACGTCGTGACTGCATATTCCCCAGGACCTATCTTCTGGACCTCTTTGATCAGTTCTGTCTGTAGAGTAACAATCCGTCTGAGGGCATGCGCAGGCAAGTATTCTTTCGCCTAGGAACACGAGTTAGACGGCGGATCTGTACGATGTGTGTAAACTCACCAGTCCGATTAGACAATCAGCATGGAATGCATGTTGACAAGGGAATATATAGGATTGCCTCGTCAGCAAGAGTTGTGCACAGACGGAGCATTGCTCTCCGGCGTCGATTGTGACGAAACGGCTCTTCAGCTCGACAATGTCTTGCTTGATCGACTCCGCAGTGCGCGTGACGTCATCCATCTCTCTCTTCAGATCGTCAATGTGAGCCGAGTAGCCTTCCAGGGCGTGCGCAATCTCTTCTTTAAAGTCATCAATGACGACGAAATCTGGGAAGAAAGGTAGAATATCCTCGATTTTGAGCAGGTCGGTGTCCTCTAAGAATCGCATTGCACTAAAACAATCAACCAGCGTCCAAGCGAGACCAACCACAACTCACGCCTTGATATCTTTCTTGTCCTGTACGACATACCGAGCAATCTTCAACCAGAGCTTCTTCCTTAACTGGGGATCGTCTTCCGGCATATCGGCATTTATCTTCGCTAGTTCGAGGTCGCCTTTCTGGAGGGCTAGATCGACACTGTTCTCAAATAGACCCATCTTCGAGTAAATATGCACGCAGGGCTGTATCCGACCTGCTTTCTTGCACAAGCGCAGAGCATAATCCAAGTCATAGTATGGTTTACCAGTGAGTGGGTTTGAAGGTGCCGTCATAAGGAAGCGTAGCAAATGGCCGTCGTCACCAGGGGGGGTTGAGGATGAGGAGGCGTGGAATGTCACCATCAGATTATGGACAGTAGAAGAAGTATTATGTCGGTTGAAGATAACATGGTTGAGATATCGTACTGCTTGGTTCGGCACCAAGGGATCAGGGGGAAGGTGCTGCAGTTGCAAGAGGGAGGGTATCAATCGCAACGGGTCCAAAGCTAATTGTTTGAGCCACGCGTCAACCATCGCCTTCGGCGCATGTCTGGTAAGAACCGGGCCAAAGCGATAGTAGAGCTCTAGGTCCGACTAGTACCATTAATTTACTGATCGCTATACCAAAGGAGATGAATGAACAAACCTGGCGATTGAGTGTGTCGATCGCCTTCAACCAATCTTCTTCGAGTATCCAGTGTTGGATGACCCGTTCATGATCCCCAACTATAGTTGCGTAAAAGAGTAACATGTCCGTTCGCCCGTGCGATTGTATGAGCTCGCACACGGTATTACGATCGAGGTTTGCCTGCCATTAATTTTGAGACAACAACCAAGACCAGGTCAAGACTACCCACCTTGTAAGTCTCGAAAAAGTGACAGAGATCCTCTTCAAGGATGGTACGCTCTGCCTGCATGTTCTCCGCATCACTTGTCGCAGCTTCGGATGCACAGAGATCATCCAGTTCGTCACATTTGCTAAGATAGAACTCAACAAGCCAAGTTGCCAGCATCATCCGTGCCGTTAAGTCCTGAAAAAATACATCTCAACAAAGTGCAAGGTGTTCAAGATATCTCAACTTACAGTTTTGCGGGTCCGTTCCAATCGGCTGATCAGATATGACCGAAGTGCATCTCGCTCCCCAATGTCCAGAAACTTGAGCGTCACCTCTTCAAAAGAGACCGAGCACTGTGTGTAGCACTGAGCCGCCTGGAAATATCGTTTTTCGTCGAAGAAAGCATGCGCTTGGGCAGAAAGAACCTTATCGCGTTGGGCGGCGGTCTGATGGAGGGTAGTTATTCTCGTTACTACATCCCTGGCAGTGAAACCAACCTTGGCATACCGCAATGCGATGTCAAAATCCCGTTGCGCAAGATATATTTGCCATACATCGCGGCTCTCGTTCCCGACCACCAGTTCAAAGATGGACTGGTCAGTATAAACCCAGTATGTCTTACGAACAGGATCTGCGGCCAACCCTTTGACTGTCTCGTTTGGTCTCTGTGTAACACCTTGAGATGCATACTTCAATTGCACATGGCACAGCTCACCAGCGGGATGACGTCTTCATAGGTCTGTTTACCATTCAAAATGCATATTCCTACGATACGGTCC
Source organism: Boletus rex-veris (assembly GCA_038088795.1). NCBI lineage: Eukaryota > Fungi > Basidiomycota > Agaricomycetes > Boletales > Boletaceae > Boletus > Boletus rex-veris. The sequence goes on from JBBPJQ010000874.1 coordinate 6,064, forward strand.
CTGTAAAGCAGGATGAAGTGAAACTCGGTGAGTAAAATCGAAGTGGGGACTTCGGGATGCGGCCGTAGGGCGAGAGGCTCAGGAGACAACGGTGACGGGTAGGGAAGGAGTTGCGTCGAATCGATATGGTCGTCATAATTCGGGACAAAGTTAAGAGTCCCATGATAAATCCCCGGTGCTAAACCAAACAGAATCACGAACAAGATGTTATTTGCCGCTGGAACACTAACCTGTCATCCAAGCGAGAGTCTTGGGCAACGAGAGAGCCTGGTCTGAATTCGGCGTAAAGAAGTGCAGTTCCGAATATTGCAAGTCTCCGGGTAGTTCGGATATCTCTTCGTCGTCTCAGTCTAGAACATTACGAAATAATTTGGAGACTCACTCGGCGCCGTTTCACGGTAGGCAGCGAATAAGGAGGAAAAGAGGCGACCCCCGTCATCTGAGCGTCGGTCTGGTGGGCCATTGAATTGATAGATGCGCGAGGGTGTGGTCACAATGACTAGTGCATGTTTCTGATCAGCTGGAGGAAACAGTTCAAACTTGACGCCGGTGACTGGAGCTTTCTCGGGTAGTGAGAAGAGCAACTGCAAATAACGCTCTTGCGACTTGAAAAGATCTTCTCCTGCATCCAAAACTGCTTCGAAAATATTACCGCTACGGGTTCCAAACAAGAACTCCTTGGTCGATAAGGAGTGCGACGATGAAAGCAGTGCTGCCTTATTCCATGCAATGCTCTCAATGACGAGTTTGTTGAAAGATTTCAATGGCCGTGGTTTCTTCCACCCGCGGTATAGATACCAATTCTCTCCTTGGTGGGATGTAATAACAAGATGTCGACCGGAAGGGTCAAGGAATATCTTGTGTATAGACATCTCCGCGGGCTTGCGGGGAATGGGAATATGAAGGACCTGCTCTGCGTGCGAGAGCTCGATGAGAATGATGAGGTTTGAGGACAGGGCCATTGCCAGGACATCGAAAGAAACGGCAAGGGAGACCAGTGGAGCGGGAAGTGTATACTGTACCCTGCCAAGATCGAAGATGGGCGCATCGGCGGGGGAGGAAGTCGGAAACTGTGGATTCACCTGGGCTGGGATTAGATATGTAGTTGAAAGCTCACAGAGTGCGAGACTGACCGAGGCAGGGAGATCTGTGGCTGCTATTTGGTCGTCGTACGGGGAAGGTTCGAAGCCTTGGTACTGGACGTTGGGCAGTGGAGAGCGTGCATGGCCTGACGGTGCTGCATGCTCGACAACTAAATGTGTTGGTGAACGAGTGTAGTGAATATTCAAGTTGTCGACCGGAACGACTTACACTCGTCAAACATGGTCGCGGTCAGAAAGTGACTAGTGACCTTTCAAAGTCCCTACTACATCTCAACATACTATGACTCGTCCCACCCCAAGACTCTTTCTCATCCGACACGGTCAGTTTTACGCATACTTTTACCAGTAAGATTGACAACCCTCCAGGCGAAACCGAGTGGTCTCTGAATGGGTGAGCTCTCCCCCTTTGTTCCATTGCCGAGTCGCTGACCCTCGGTTGTCGAATAGGCGCCATGTATGCTCGTTTTCTCAACACATCATCTCCACCCCCAGCTGAGCTTCGCTGATCCCAGACAGGGAGGAGTGACATCCCCCTGACGGCTCGTGGCGAACAGCAAATCAAGGAGAAAGCACCGATTTTAGTCGGGCAAGGCCGTCAGTACTTTCTTGATACGACCATCGGTCGACGGGCCATTCACTCAGACCGCAGGGGCTCTTGATCCAAGGAACCTTGTTATCGCTTTCATCTCACCGCGCATTCGTGCGCAAAAGACATTTCATCTCTTGTTTGGACACTTGCCAAGTATCCCTGATCATGTTATTACTGATCAAGTCCGCGAATGGGACTATGGTGACTACGAAGGGCTTTTGAAGGAAGAGATTCTAGCCAAACAGCCTGACTGGAACATCTGGAGGGATGGGTATGTATCCCGATGAGACCCACCGAAACGGCTCCTAACCCTCATCGTTAGTTGCCCTGGGGGTGAGAGTGTGGTCGATATGTGCTCTCGCGTGGATGGCATAATAGCAAAGGTTGAGCAGACCTGTAGATCAACCCGGATTTCGGACTGAGATCACGCAGGTTCGTGAGTATCACCGCCAGTACTTTGAGGAGGGTAAAGGCGCGCGTGACGTCCTGATCGTCGCTCATGGCCACTTTAACCGCGTGTTCATTTCGCGATGGATCAACTTTGACTTTGCACTCGGTATGGTTGTCTACATCGACGTGAGTTGGGTTCACTGACACTGGAGTAGGAACGCACTTTAATGTCGAACCTGGAGGAGTGAGATGCTCTTGCGCAGCACGCGTTCGGTTGCTCACGATCCAACAGGTGTCTGTTCTGTCGTACAATCACGGGTCGCTTGATGAGCCCGCGCTGAATGGGCTGAATTTGTACGCGGACCTGAAGTAGTTTTTGCGTGTTTATGTACAAAAAAGTTTCTGTCGAGTTGAGTTGTTACGTTGAAGTCGTTTGTTTTCTCGTTCCATTATTCTTTCTTTCTCTCTCCCGCCATCATCATGACCGAGTTTGCGTTCATCTCCGCTTCCGTTGAAACCGTCCTCGCTTCCCAAGACCCGGCATCTGAACCTCGCGGGGAACATGAGGCTTCTGACGTGGTAGATCAGGACCCTAATGCACAGGTTCATCCGGATATCGACCCCCATGTTGAGCCCCTGCTCGACGGAACACCGAAAGATGCAGACGCCAACCTTCGCGATCCCACCCAAGAGGACGTCTTCACCGAGCCCCGTCCTGCTTCCATCACGGAGGTGTCCAAGAAAGGCGAATCACCCTCTTCCAAACGTACAAGCCTTGCAAGCAAGGACAAGTCCACAGTGCTTGCAAAATCCGTTTCCGGCAAAGCAAATTCATCCACGCCGGCAGACAAGAAGGTGCGTTAACCGTGCTTTGTGTGCACGTTTGCTTCATTATTAACCATGTGTTGGACAGGCTTTGAATTCTGCCACGTTGGGTGCTGGCAATGCCAAGGCAGCCTCTCTAGGCAAGACTCCTACACCTTCTTCTCCTCTCTCCAAGTCCGCTACCCCTTCCGCCGCAAAGAAACCAACCACCACAACTTCGACCAACTCAACAAAGACTACTACGACCATGGCTTCGTCTAGAGGGTCTACCTCTGGCCCACCTCCACCCAGTAGGAGATCATCTATGCTCCCTCCAAGGGCCTCTTCGGCGACAGGAGCACCCCTGGCACCTAAATCACGAACTTCAACCTTGCTAGCCTCCCTGACGTCTTCTACTTCATCCAGATCTCCTCCCGCAGAGGTGAATGCGACCTCTCGCCAATCTGTTGTTTCTCCAGTTCCCTCAGTCGCGTCTCTCAAGTCTAACGCAACTGGCGGTGCTACCGTTCCTTCCGCCTTGCTTTCTCGCCCTCGTGCTGCCGTTTCGGAGGCCGTGAAGAGGACGCCTTCCAGTTCAAGGCAGAGCCTGCCTCCCGCTGCTGCGCAGCCTCTGCAGAGGCCCCCAATGCGGCCAATGGGATCAGTCTCCTCTATACGGGAGATTCGCGACGACGGAAGGGTGCTTGAAGATCTCCAAGAGAAGGCATGGTGTTACTTTCGAATACTTCGCACCCATTTTCTGACATGTCGTACAGTTAAGGGAAGCTACGGAGAACCTCTCCGCCAAGTCGGATGCAATAGCTACCCTCGAAACCAAAATCTTACGACTTCAGGCGTCCCTTGACGAAGCTTTGGTTAATGTCAAAACAAAAGCATCGTCTATCGAGCAACTTCAAATCAGCAAACAATCATCGGGCGCCGAAATCAGTGGCCTCAAAGTTCGTTTGCAGCAGGTACAAGCGGAGCATTCTCGTGACCTAGCTGCGCTCAATTCTGTCAGTGACGAGGTAAGAATCTTATCGTTCAGTCTGGCTCCCCTCTGATGTTCGTATCGTAGCTCAAAAACGCAAACAAGTTCATGGCGAGCCAAGCCGAAAACTTCAAGGCCCTTGAGGCACAAATAGAAACATTACAGGCGGATGTCGCGGCTGCCCAGGAGAATTTCGAGTCACTTCGGTCTTCGAGCGATCAGTCATCGGCGGAGTCTGCCGCAGCTGCGCAGATGGAGCGTGAAGCTTTCCTCAGGGCCAAGGCCGACGTTGAAACTGTCACCGCAGAACTGAATGGTCTAAGAGCTGCACATGACAGAGCTCGTCAAGAGGCGGCAGCGAGGTCTAGCGAATCACAGCAGCGCGCAGTTGAAGTAACCACTCTTACTGCTCAAATAGGCGAATTGAAAGCGGAAAGAGAAGGGAGCGCAGCCAAGATCTCCGAACTGGAAGTTGAAATTCTGGAGTTGAAGGAGAGTCAAGAGAACGCAGAGGATGAACACAAAAGAATCCTTGGCCGCCTCCAAAAATTGGAAGCTGAGCTCGCGGAGGCCGTTGCCGCCACACAGCAAGCTCTACGTGATGCCGAAGCTCGGGACGCAGAAAACACGCAGAAAGCCGCCGATGTTGCTTTGCTCCATGCCAATGAGGTGCAACTCATCGAGTCCAACGTCGCCAATGCTGTTTCCGAGGTTGAGGTGTTGAACACCGAACTTGCTGCTGCGCATGCTGCTCACGACGAGACGAAGGCAGCAGCCCAAGCCTCTGCTGATGCACACGAACAGGAGATGGATGAAGCCGAGCAATCATATCTCTCGAAGCATATCGAACTGTCGGAAGAAATCAAGCGGCTTACCGCTGAGCTCGAGGTGAGGATGACCCTTGTGAGTGAACGCAAACCCTTGACAACATTTACCTTCACAGGGTTTGGAGGCGAAGTATAGTGCCAAGGTTGATGATGTAAGGGCTGAACATGATCAACTCCTTCAAGAAGCGTTTGAGCGGGCCAAGGCAAGTAAGACACCCCTTGTCAATTGCGTAGGCTAACGCAAGCCACAGAATGACGCGGGAGAAGTACACGGTCAAGACCTCCAGGCTCTACGTGCCGAGTCACAGGCAACCATCGAGCAACTTCGTGCTGCTCATCAGTCCACCGTGAATGATCTCCGGTTGGAACATGAGGCTGCCCTCGAGTCTCAAGTTGGCGCCCTCGAGAAGAAACTCAATAGCCTATCGCTCGAGCTTCGCGCCACCCAGGATGACCTCTCCAAAGCAAAGGCCGCCTTGGATACTTCACGTGCTGAGGGTGAGAACTTGAAGGCACAGCTCGAGGACGCTCGTGCCAATTTTATAGCAGCCTCCACCAACGACGATCAAGCAACTGATATTGAGCGTCTCACCAAAGAGATTGCCAACCTGCGCGACGAAAACGTTATGCTCAACGACGTCCTGGCCATTACGAAGGAATCTCTCTCAGAGATGTCGGCGAACCATTCTAAGGAGCTTGAGGAAGCAGCACGCATTCGTGTGGAGGAAGTAATGAGGCTCCGTTCCATCCACGAGGGGGAGATCAGTACGGTGGCTGCTCAGAAATCCGAGCTGGCATTGTCGCTGTCCGATCTGGAGGGTGAAATTGCGACGCTAAGGGCTCAACTGGCTGCCGTTGAACCCGCCGTGGTTCAAAGGAGTAATGGTGCTGCCCACGCGTCTGCCACGACGGTTACACGAGAAGAGCTGCAGAAGGTCCACGAAGCACACAATTTGAAAATGCACGACCTCCAGGCTGGGCACGAACGTGCTGTGAGGGCGTTGGAGATAGAGGTCGAGACAATTCAGGCACGGTTGGACGAGGTTCAGCAAGATGTTGCCCGGAAATCGATGGAGATACAATACCTGGAGCAAGAACAAGAGGAAAGTCAAGATTCGATCACTCGGTATGTCAAGGTTTTTGGACTGCAGAGTTTGTTTGGAGTAGTGATTGCGCTGGCCGTGATCTTTGATTTCATCTAACTACGTTACTTCGTCTACTGTACCTTTTCTTGTGTTTTGTTTTGATCGGATGGTTTTCATTTGAACTCATTTATTGACTGCGTCTCGCACGTTTTCTTGCAGATTGAAGGTGGATCTAGAAGCACTGAAAGGGGTAGCAGCATGATCGAATGCCCAACGGCAACCACACTTGTCTCGTTCTCCCCGCCTCGTGTATTCGGTGCGGCCCCCATTCCTCTTTCTCGTGGCATCTGCCATCATGACTGTTCATGTCCGGAGCTCTCCCAGTTCTCTTCTCTTCTAGTCACCAGATGGTTTTTATACACTATTTCCTCATCACATACCTATTTTTAGTTATGCATGCATGGAGGTTCTAATTGGTTGGCGTGTACTTTGGACATATAATAATAACACGGATGAAAACTTGCCGAGTTCCGCGGAAGACGTGGTTGTTTTCCGGAAATGGCAATTGTTCGATGTGCGACAGCAAAAACAACTCTTGAGTCTTGACTTTGACTTTGACTTTGTTCTTGTCTCTTTCATTTCTTACCTCGACCACACACGATGGCAATTCAAAGGGAACCTGGCCAGAAGGGCGTCAACTGGTCAAACATCGCCATCGGTATGTCCCTCTCCATCAATGACACACTCGCTCTGATACTTGGTTCGACAGGTGCAATCATGAACATGGTACTGTACTGTCTTGTAACAAATCAGTGCTGACATTCATAACCTCATTTCGCCGCTGTCACTGCTAGTTCGTCAGTAGCCTTTTCTTTTCCTCTCCATTTTGGTCCCTCACTCGTTCCCCCCCTACTCCAGGAGGCGAGTCTCCACAGGCGTCTGGTGTCTATATGCATGTGAATGACTTTGTCACATAGGTGACGACTTTAGGACAGCCCCTGGAGGTTCTCAAAACCCAGATGGCTGCCAACCGGTCGCAGACAATGGTCCAGGCAACCAAGGCTGTTTGGGCTCGTGGTGGTGTCGCTGGCTTCTTTCAAGGGCTTATTCCATGGGTATAACGAGCAAATGTTTTCCTCTTCTTTCCATCTCTTACCTTGCCAATTCTACAGGCATGGATAGAGGCTTCCACAAAAGGCGGTGTTTTACTCTTCACTGCTTCTGAGATCGAGTCTGCCGTTGTGACTATGGGCATTAGCCCGGCTGCAGCTGGTCTCTTGGGTGGTATGGGCGGTGGTGTTGCTCAGGCGTATGCAACTATGGGTGAGTGAGCGCTCACCGTTAGATCGCCAACGAGTTGCAATGATACGCACATACCTCAAGGCTAGCGCCCGTGGCTATGCTCTCAAATCCGCACATTCCGGGACTAATGCAATGTTCCTGCCACCTTACTGTTGACTCATGGACTCGTTTGATAGGCTTTACAACATGCATGAAGACAGTTGAAATCACTCGACACAAAGAGGCCGCAAGTGGTGTACAGCGGTCAACCTTTCAAGTATTCATGGACATATACCGCAAGGATGGTATTCGCGGCATTAACAAAGGTGTCAACGCGGTTGCTGTGCGTCAATGTACCAACTGGGGCTCACGGTGTGTTGTTTTCTTTGATTTTTTTAAATAGCTGATGATGTTTTAGTATGGGTTTTGCCCGGCTGGCTGAGACAATGATCCGGAATGTGCGTGGCAAAGGTGAACACGAGAAACTGGGTGCAGTCGACAAGATCCTTGCCTCTTCAATTGGCGGTGCGCTGGCGACATGGAACCAGCCCATTGAAGTCGTCCGTGTTGAGGTATGTTTCTCCTACAGGGTTTGGTCTCTCTGTCACTGACGCATTATAAGATGCAATCCATGGCAAAGACTACTGCGAATGCTAACCGTCCAGCGAAACTCACCATACTGAACACGTTGCGCTTTATTTACAAGGAAAACGGCATCAAAGGTCTCTACCGGGGAGTAACGCCTCGCATCGGTCTTGGTATCTGGCAAACTATTTGCATGGTTTCCTTTGCGGACTATGTCAAACTTTGGGTGAAGGGACGTCAATGATAGAGCCTTGGTCTCGTTGGATTTTTGATCGTAGTGGAATGATATCCTTATTCTGGGATACGCATTAATGATAAGTACATAGACGATAATTAGATGCACTCAGACTTTGATGTCTTGGGATTATTTATCTGATCAACCTAGTTGTGGTAGCATTCCTCAGTTGATCAAGCTTCAAGGCGGTGTTGGCGAGCAGCAGATCCATCCGAACCCCAATTGGCGTTTACACAACCCACACAACCCCCGACATGAGTGCAAAAATCTCCCCAAACGCACCACTACACCCTTTACTGGCTCAGTATCTCCTTCAGCTATCCACAAACCCCCTTCGCACTAAGGCGATAACGTCAGGTGGACATCTCTCGCTTCCGTGCCCTGGCACGCATCACTCATACCAATTGTAGCGACATTCTCCTTCCTCCAAGAGGTCATTGGATCGCATGCTGCCGGTCTTCCACCCAGTCCAACCCCCAAAGATGCTTCAGTACTCACCAAAGCCCTCGCACGCGCGCACATTAACGCCAAAGCGTTCAAAATGGCCTTGTACGGCTTCTCCGTGTCCGCACCTCTAGGCCATGTCCTCGTCGGCCTCCTCCAAAAGGCCTTTACCGGCAAAGTCGGTCTCAAGTACCGACTGGCACAGCTGCTGGCGAGCAACCTGCTCATCGCGCCTATCCAGACCACTGGTGCGTTTAGATGGTTCACGTGTCACTCTCGTTCCGTGTTGAACTCGGCCCCGTGCCAATGGATAGCTTTCCTGGCCTCCATGGCTATGATCAATGGTGCCAAGTCCGTCGAGGATGTTGTCCGCACAGTCAGAGCCGGTTTCTTTACCGTCATCCGAGTACGTCTCATTGTCTCTTGTGGCACGCTATTGCATGCATGGCCTGATCATCTTTTTCAAGGTGAACTGGGTCGTCTCACCCTTGTCGATGGTGGTTGCGCAGCAGTTCATTCCGGTCGAAGTAGGTGAACTGTATCTTCAAGTACCAACAAGACTGACGCAGCTCTAGCTCTGGGTTCCCTTCTTCAACATCATCCAATTTGCTCTTGGAGTCAGTCGTTTGTTTACGTTCTATAATCCAAGCCTGATCCTCCCCTTACAGACAATCTTCAACATCAAGGTGAAGAGGCTACGCCTTGCCGCCGCAAAGAAGGAGGAGGAACAGAAGGAACGGGAACGCGCAGAGTCTGCTGCTACCGAGGATAAATAAGCGCTGGATGTTCATACCTTGATCGTCATCCTATTGTAACTTTTCGAGGTTGGATTGCTGCTACCTTGGTAATATTTATGCTATGGACCTCTACCGAAGCACCTCTGTGACTATCATACGTGGGTAATGGTCCGAGGGAGGCCCTTGCACATAGCGGTGTCTTGTGCGCCATGGGGATTGATCGTGACTTGACCCCGCTTCTCCAACATCCGTTTCGACTTGCCACCTTGAGAGCGCATATGTTCCAGGACGCTCAACTCGGAGTCTCGTTTCCACGGTCGTCGTTTGCGAAGGGAACAATGTACCTCGAATGCTAAGTCTTCCTACGTATTGTGGTGGAAGGTCACTACGAGTGGGTGAGCAAGAAGGCTATGGAACTTGGGGAAATACTTGCAATTGTTCAGATTTCTCTTCGTGGCCCTTCGCACCAAGTCTGATCACATAGCGGGATGGGCGAGTTAACGAGTGGTTTCTCAAAGAAAATTTCACAGGCGCAAGATAAATTCTGACACGGATGAGTATACCA